>DWPA01002643.1:0-15432 GCA_018251375.1 Calpodes ethlius
ATATTTCCCTTAGTTATTCAATACGTCATGTGTAACTGTTTAATTGTAGCAAGATAACAAGCGTATTCAATGATCACATTCATGGCGTAGCGTGCATTTTATCACACACACTATCGATTCGTGGATTCGTGTATCTGTCCTCGAAACGTTTGATAGTAATGAGAACGAACTACTGTTTTACAAAACGCGTTCATACGAGCGTGGATGTCGGCGGTGGCTCATTAGCTTTGTTGTTATCGTCGCCACAATGACGTGTTGTTCTCACGTCCGTCTTTATGACTACAACTTCAGTTTCAACATCCAGACCCAATTCTTTGTTTACTAGTTGTGAAGTCGTCCCATTTGTTGCGGTTTTACAAACAATGATGTTTAAGATATTTATGTTGTCATCTTCTGAGTTGTTGATAATATTATTGACGTCGTATATTGAGACTGTCTTGTTTGCTTCCATGTTATCGACTTTGTTGACTTTGACTAAGCCAAATTTTTGCTATCAGTGACCTTAAAGGCTGCGAAATTCTTTATTCTTCTTTCAGCTTCCTAGCTGCCTGTTTGTATACTTTGCCTCTTTCGTATGGTAACAATAAACAGTTTAATAATCTTTATAAGTAGTTTCTTAAATTATAGTCTTTACTTTATCACTTATTCTATTTTCTACTCCTGCTATTGCTAATTCGTATCTAATAACTGATACCGGTACTTAGAAAACCAGTTATGTAACTGGCTCACGGTTTCTTTTATGAAGGGCAGTGCGTCAGCAACTATTGTTTTATGCGTCGGGTTTAACCTAGAGGATTTATTAGACGGCCCTTATGCCAGTGTATTCGCTATTTGCTACATAATTACCTAACATTAACGCAGTTTATAACAAATAACATTACTAATAATTTTATAGGCAATTAAGTCACGTTCTAAGAAGGATGTGGGTAATCTTGATTTTGAAATTTTAACTAATTAGTGTTTCGAAGCAATTTAAAATTTTGCTTAGAATTTGACATGTACCAATTATGTGCGCGAACTAACAAGTAAAGATATTCTGTAACGTTTACGAAACTGACCTCAAGGTATTACGCGTTAGTATGCGGTAGAACAGTAATACTTCGTGCAGCGAATGACAGAAGTGTGAAAGACAACACAGAAGTGAGATTTAGTGCAGTAGTGCAATAATTATTAAATACGTTTACGTGACATAGTTCGGTACGTACGGACCGAATCGTGTTCTACACTTGTTTTAAATTTTCACTTAACTTACAATAAATATTTTATTTAATATTTTAACTGTACACACATAGAAGATTACAACTACAGATATGTAGCGTGATTTATACAAAAGGCAGTCTTATCGCTAAACGACGATCTCGATTGTTAGGAAATGAGAAAGTAGTGTAAATCGATTAGGTGCATAATTTAATGTTTAAAATTTTCTTTGGATTATCTGAATTAGTATTCAGGAGTGATGAATGAAACATAATTATATCTGTATTATGAATATACTAGTGTTGGTAGTCTGAAACACTGAACGTATCGCGCATCTGAGTATTTGCGTCTGCGTTAAAAGTGGTCCGTGGAAATCTTTATTTTTTTTCGTGTTTCCTGTTATAGCTGGCGTCGCATTACGCTGTCGGGAAAAAAAAATACCTAGTGTATGTATTTTTATAATTGGAAATCGTACCTCCCTACAATCAAAATACAAAAAAAAACACCGATAAAGGACACATTAGTTCGTATGTTTTGCATACATGAATAAAATAATTAATAAAGTTCAATGAAATTGTACCTAATTCGACTACTGAGTACTCGTGTTCGTGCCAAAGAGTTACGTATGCAGCGCGGCACTTGGCACGGCAGGACAAAAGGGATCGCAGGATAAGCTGCCAACGCTCTGGGTGGCGCTGGCGAGTGGCACGCTCCTTTTCTAGTCCAACCACCCGTATCTATGCATCTCTTTCATCTGCATACTAATGACCGCTCATCAATATGCACCGCTACTGAACACGCATGCGATTTTTTTAACCCCTTTAATTGGAGATAGTAAACGTGAGGTAAATATCAAAGAATTACCAGTGGACGAATATCATACGCTGAGAGTATTTTTTTATTATCCTATCTATATTATGACGTCATGACATCATTTAGATGTTTTGTAATTTGCATACTTAATTATAAATTCTTATTTATATTATTGAATCGGATTTAGATCAACAGTATTATAAATATGTAAGTACGTTAGACATGTATATATTGACTTTTTATTATAGAATGCATCTGTTTATTTAATGCTATACAATTTAATAAAAATTATATATTAAAAGATATGATAAAATTATATATATGTTATACTGTACATATTCATTTAGTTGATAAAGTAAAGTTCAGTTGGTCCCAGCACTTTCCTTATATTACTTTAAACAACAGATAGTTGTTTAAAACTGCACGGAATCAATATAGTTAGGCAAAATCTTAGATATATTTCACTCTACACAGAAAACAATGTTCCTAATGAATAACTTTGAAATGAAGTGCCTTTAAGAGAAATGGACGTAGTTATGCAAAATAGATCCAACCCACTCAAACCGTATTTTTTGTTATGTGTGTTTGTATAAATAGCAAATCTACATCAATTTGGACATACCTATGCAAAAAAATATTCAAGCGACATAGTAATGTTCCTAATGAAATATTTAAATGAAATTTAAAAACAAGCTATACTATCGTTATTTTAATATAACAACTTTACTAAGAGGACTATTTTCTCAAAAGCTAATTTTTGCGATTGGATCTATTTTGCGTAACTACGTCCAAATATGAGATAGTGACCTAATAAAGTTCTGTAAATCCTTTGAAAGTCTATTATTTATCATCAAAAGCAATCATTTAACTCATAATATAGGAATATATACAGGCAAATGATATTTTAATATTTGTATTAGCATGTCATGCAGACATCTGAACAAACCTGAAATTTAAACAATATAGTAGTTAACGTTCAAATTTTAATTGTACCTGAAGTAAGAACGCTCGAAAGTTGTCCGCATTAGAAAAGACAATATCCGTCAACGGCAACTTGGTATGAAAGTGGTGGATTGTCGTCTTACGCCACGGTCATTACGAATTTGTCGTAATTCCTTACGAGAGCGCAGCAAACCCGCTATCTAGTTAATCGTGTTGCTTGCAAACCGCTTCTCAGTCCGTTGATAAATCTAGCCAAGTGTTTTTGTTACTTTCAATGGGATGGTTGCAGCAACGTTCAATTTGCGGCTGAGTTATTGCATCCTCAGGAAAATAACTAATTCACTAGCTATATCGCACACTTTCGGTATTTTAATGTTCGTTACAATACCTCTATTATGTAAGAGGAAGTCTCCAATTTCCTCGTTAACCAATAATCGTAGTCACCTCGGTTTTCTATTCCTATAAGCTTAAATTAAATTTACAGTACACTCGAAAGGTCACGCTTGAAATGTTGACAAATATATTATGAATAAACAATGCCATGAATACTTAACATGTCAACAAATTGTAGTATGTAGCGATTAAGTGTCGGGTTTCTTGTTAAGCGGTTTTATCGTATATTGGTCAACGTGTTAGTAATGCTAAGGATTTATGACCATTCATGTTGTCACATCCCCATGCTCGTTCACCGATTGTTACTAAAAAAAAAACAAAACAAATGAGAATCGTGAGCAATCGAAGCTTAATGACTGTACTGGAAGTACAAGTGATATAATTTTATACATACATTTAAAGCTATAGTTCCTTCCTTGTTGATATACAAACCGCGACGCAACCGCGGGAGTGCGGACGTTAGTGGGCGATGCGTCGAAAGCGAAAGTGCAATCAAGTGTGCGCTACACCGATGTAGGGTTGTCGCGGAGGGGACATCGTAATATGATACAGATTATGACTACTTTCAATTTACAATGTACCTACTTGTTAGAATCGCCGTAACGTTGCGTCGTATAACAGTTTGAGTGCATGTTATGCATAATATATTATCTGTGGTATCCAAAAAACAGGTTTCCAATTAGTCCATGTATTTTTATGTAGGTACGTACAAGCTGAACTTTATACTTTTTGAGTTTGTTTTGTTCGTTTGTTCGCGTTAGGTTTAGTAACTATTATAATTATCAGAATTTCGAAAAACTCCTGGAACACATATACTTATTAAATATGCCATTAAATATAGTGATTGAGGTATTGATATATTTATAACAAATCAAAATAAACCAAATGTTCACCTTTTTACCTAATTGTTTTGATATTTCGAGCAATTTCTTTTTCTTAGCGTATATCTCTTTCATTTTTCTTTGCAAGCAGAAAAATAATAGGAATAAATCTTTTGACTTGAGAAAATCGCTTTCAAAACACACATATGCAAAAAAAAAATAATTGAGATGATTCATTTCTGTATAAAATTAGTGCCAAAACAGTACACAATGTATACGAAAAAAGTATTTAAGAAATAACTCATTTTGAATTAAATTTAGCAAAGTAGAATATAACAGTACTCTGAAGTAAATTGATTCACGTTATAATTTATCATTTGGATGACATCACTACTCTACGTCTACTTCCACTCGACGCTTCAGACTATCCGTGCAAAGGTTATTCACAGACATTACATTTATCAAACCTATGTGCAGAGTAACACACGGATATATTATACAACGTATATCTTAAATTATCTTATCTATACAGACTTATCAAGATGAATTTCAAATATTGAATACGAACAATACCTTGCCTAAGAACGGTAAGCCTCTTATCTTCTTACATATTTTATTGACGTACCATATTTATTTTCATTCTGTGGCAAATAAGCCATATATATTAAGTTAGTAATCAGGTATTGCTAAACTTAATTACATTATAACCTTTATAATAGAATAAAAAAAATATTTGTCTTTCTTGTCATATTTTTTTGCACCAATATCATTGATATATCATTCTTAATTAAAGGTTTCGGTGTATAGGTCAGTGAAAATTTATAAAACGACTAACAAATAAAATAATAATAATTCTGAGTGCATCACAATTGAAACGTTAAGGTTATGTTTTCTGAAGTGCAGCTATTGCATGTTAGTAGTTTAATAATAGTCTTTGTAACAAATTATTTACTGTTTTAGCAACCCTACGGAGCGGACAACGTCCAACGTTTTGATCAGACGGGGCGTGATTTTTGATAGTTGTTAGTCATTTCACGTACGGCATTCAGGAAATGCGAACGTAATCATGCCATTCCCGTTTATCGGCCATGAAATACTGGGACGTGAAATTAAAATAAATTGCTTGAATGTTATTCATATTGCACTTTCCGTTATTATTGTTAGTGTTGCAATTTTACCTACATTTACAAATTTTAAACATTTCCGTCTTCACTCGGTAGGTACGTGCGTCGTATTAACAAAGTTATATGCATTGATTTTACATGGTGTAACGCAGATGCAGAATGCTGCTTCAAGTCTAAAGTCTAAATGAGAAAGATAATTAAATGTTTTTTTGTTAAAAAATATATCCAATAACGTCACTCTGTAGCTTAAATATATAAAACCGAGATTTTAGTAATTAATTTTTCCATAGAACAAAGAACGCAATATGAGGTTATTTATTGTTGCTTATGAAATATTCTTCTTTCACAGACGTTGACCCGTTTACTTTTTGTTGCTACAATTTAATCAGTAAGACAAAATCTCAAGTAAGATGTTTCATATTCTCTTCACATGCTTGAGAAAATGCTAAGACATTCATACAGTAGACAGTATATTTTACTAAAAGACCGTCTTACGACGCTCGCAACAAAAGCACTGCTGTGAAATAAAAATTCTACGCTTTTTTGTGCTGTCAGGTAAAAAGAATAAAGTGCTTACCGTGAGCGTCTCTTCATAACAAGGGTGCGTTCCGCCATGAGAAAGTCCTTGAGCACGAATTTTTGGCAGCTACGAAGTGATACAATTAGCATAACAATTTAGCTATGAACATACGAGTACATCCTGTAATTAAGTATAGGGGATCTCAAGCCCGTCAAAATAAGCACGTTCAAGTTCAAACTACTTTGTAACAATAAACTTAGAAAGGATGTACTGGTTTAGAAGTACCCGATATAGCACTTTGTGAAGTTTTGTTTAGTACATTGTAAAGTATTCGGAACGAGAATTTTCTAACGCAGTACGGTCTGTGAAGTGCTTTATTAGCTGTTAAATAATTATAGCTTTCAATATAGTGAAAACTAAAATAATTTTGTTGACGTTTAAACTTTGGTAGAATTCTAAATTTTATAACGGTTCTAGGGGTCGTTTGGGTAAATAGTACTTTATTAGTTTAATACGTTTCACGGTTATCTGAGAGACATGTTGATCCAAACAATGCTGACCTTAAGGTTGTTACATACTACTATAAGGCCTAAATCAGTGTTCTCACTATCTATCTATCAGCCTTTAAAGGTCCACTGCTGGACATAGGGTCCCGTGATTTGAGCCACTCAGACCGGATACTTTAGTAGAAAATGCAAAAAACGAAAGCTTAACATTACGTTAAATTTAAGACGAAACGTTTTCACGGGCAATATTGGATTTAATGTTAGTATTACATAATTAAAACTACTCGTAGGTTAATTGAAATTATACCTTTTTATTTATTTTAATAAAAAATGTAAAAAAAAATAAAAAATATGTCGCATTTCATGATTTCTTGGTATGTCGGACTAGAAGCGAAAATTACGTGTATTTATGCGATGGGCGGGCGGCAAGTAGGGCGAGACGCGAAAAGCTCCGTCTGCCACGAGGGGTCATCGCTCCCGAGCCCTGCCCGTGAACGCGAAGGGATGCGAGCTAGTCATATCGATATCGTATGCCATTGCCGAAATAAAGGGTGGACATTTGTCCTCAATTGAGTGAGTACAATTGGTTCTTAACAGGTAATGTAATGGTTATTCGTTTCTTGAATATGCATCATACGTACTGTGCAGGTTATGTTATGTTATGTTTCATTAGCTTTTATGTTATCGCCAATATTTTAATAGTAGACTAATTTGTTTTGTTGTTTTAGATGTTATCTTATTAATTCTAATGTTGTTTATCATTTAATCTTTGAGACAAAAATAATTTATATTTTAATATTGCACGTCACCTAACACTGAAACGTGTGTGATAATACATTTCTAGAATTCTCACAGGATCTTGAAAATTGTGTTAAATTAGATTTGGAAAAGAGTTTTGCATAAATACGGCCGATAACTATAGGTTTCAGTCGGGGATGCAGTCAACGCAATAATTACTTGATCTACTAAAAATAATCAATCAAATAGGCTTGAGATTCCTTTGAATTTATAAAAAACCTGTGAAATTCTTGCAAATTTAATTAATGAGTATTAGCAGAAATAAGCGAGTGCTCTATAAGTTTTCACTATTTCACATAATGTATTATGCTCTCTTTCTTTTCGAACTGCACAATATGTTACTTAGCCTGTAACAATACACAGATTCCATGACATAGATCAGAAAATTGTCGGGATAATTTCAAAATTCAGCCGGATATTTTTGTGAGCAATGTCAATGATCTAGTTAGTTCAAATGACCAACTCCTATTTACTACGAATTTAGACAACGCTTTGTAAAAGAAGTTAATGACGCCCCGGACCAGGTGTTTGGACAACCTGAAGAAGACAGTAGGCATCCGCTGAATTCAAAAGACTCAGGACCGACCTGTTTTGTGCATGTTAGGAGGGGCCTATGTCCAGCAGTGGTCTTATAAAAGCTGATGATAAGTTAACAGCTCTAAAACTGAGTCTCCAGACTCACACCTTTGTCCGTGTGAAGCTGTGAAGGCCGCTAGGATCAACAGAATTCATTTGAAAAACTATATTATATCTCTACTTTTATCTCAAATAAACAGCAGAAGTTTAAAAGAATTCAGGTATGCGTTCGGAAACATACTTACATTTTTAAGATTAGTTAAAAAGATGTTTATTTATATCTCTATAAGTTTTCGCTATCTGAAATAATGTATTAAGTCGCGCAAATATGTTATCGCTTAATTTGCAAGTGTTATACAAAGAGAAAGAGAAAAATAACACGTCGGCATTCGTTGTTTGACTACTTTGTTCCATATTTATTAGAATGTCGCATTTCGCTTCGTCAGTATGTCACAGAGTGGAAAAAACTTGTTCATTGCGACAGTACTGGCGCACAAAGTAGGGGCGAAAGAATACAATTTCATACGGGAAACGTGAGCTCCGATATTAAAATGCACCGTGTTTAAAATACACTCAGCAAATTGTATTTTTCAAGGTGACAATTTTCATATTTTATCGACTGTGCGACGTAACTAACACATTTAATTTGATAATACGAGGCGTGAAATGAGCAACGCTAATTTACAAATGGAAAATGCCTTGGTTTATTACATTTAATTGTGAAATTCGTTTTGCGAATCGGACAGCTATGTATTCGAATTGCCAGTGGAAATAAAAACACCTGTACGAATAGTTAAGCGAGTTTGATCCGGCGTTTTATTACTTACTTGATAACCGGTATGAGTCGTATTTTCAATTTAATTGCAAGACTGTGCAAATTTTTAATACAGTGTTACCATAGCGTATTGAACGTGTGCAATTATCGTTTATTTTCAAAGTTTTAGTGGCTTTAACCAGTATTATCCAGTCTCCTTGAATATACGACCCTTTTAAAGTTTTAAAAATTATAGCGATATAGGGCTTGGAAACAAAATAATGCAAGAATATCTATCTATAAATAGCTATCTATAAACGCTGTTAAATTATTAATGAACTTTGCCACTACATACCCACTAACTTTCTCCTATTTATTATTTTTTATTATGATGATGTAGAAACTTGCCTTTTTCCTTATGCCGACGACTCCCCGTCTTAGGCTTAACGACCAACCTAAGGGTCGTGGCCTATAGATTGAACAACACTGGTCTAAACCTTTAATGGTCTAGCTAGAGTTATGTAATGGCAACGCCTACAAATATGGTTCATATTAACGCGTTCTGGCTATATTTGAACTATTGGGGCCAACAGCATTGACTATTACGTATACGTATCTAGAAACGTAAATAAACGGTGCTTTAGTGCAATTATTACTCTTATTAAGGTTATTAACACTACAATTACTTACTGACAATTACGGCTATCAATAAGAAAATTGTGAACTAATTAATTGTATAGAGATAATTTTTAACAGAAATATTTGAATGAAAATTGCTAACGATTCAAGGTAAAATATTCATGTAGCTATTTTGTATTGCATCTTTGTGTGACTTGAGATTATTATGAATTATTATTCAGTTAATATCTGCTCCGAACATCATTTTTTATCGTCTGTCCACGTTAAGCTGTAAAGACCAATATGGTAAGCAACAGTCAATTCGAAAAAATCCTTTTATAAATATTAATTAGGATTAAAAAATAATGAATAATTATATAATATTCAATTATTCAAAAAATATTAAAATAAGTAATTCAAAAAGATAAAATTCAATGGATCACTTGGCTTTTATCCATAAACAGCAAATCTTTGTCACATATTCTGCAACATATTTCCTTACTCTGTCGTTTGTAGGGTTTATTCATGTGTAAGGCATTCTGTGAAACTGCATAATATGTTTTCTGTAACGTATTATTACGTTTCCTCTATTCGATAAATTTATATCTAAATGTAGGAGTGAGCGCAAATTCTGTCTGCATTTACAAGGGCAGCGACTGTGTTAACTCCTACTATATTCTACTTGCATGAATTCGGCTTAGTACGTGCAGAGAATCTGCTTAATATGAACTCACTTTGTGCGAACGTTTCATTACTATTTTCATAATTCACGTTGTAATGTTTTTATCTCACGTATAAACAATAATTATTTAACTTACGCTAATATTAGACATGTACTTAATGATATTTCATTGTTTTGTATGGATTTGTTTTTCATCGCTTTTACAAATTTGTTTTATTACTTCGTGCTAGTAATGCACCCATAGATCAAAAGTTACTAAGTCTATGGTACTTGAATCTCCTTGAACTTAAAATTTTATGGTACATTGAATCGTATTTGTAAAATGTAAAGAAACAATCGGGTATATAAGTAGTCTACATATAACTTTAAAGAAGATAATTTATAAATTTTTTAAGAAAATGAAAGTAAAATGCGAGAGATGTTTGTAAAATAGAGTACACTGTTTCTTAGCAATTCAATAAATTGCATAGAAAGATTGATTAGATATGCCATAAATGACATTTGTAAAGAAGAACACATTTATTTCAATTTAATTAACCTACAAGTCTACGTTGTTTATGGATATCAGTAACACCAAAGCATTACAAAATGTGTCAGGCAAGAAAAAAGGGAAAAAAATACACGAAATATATTCCGTGCTTATATCAACGCTCAAAACCATTTTTAAATGTTTAGAGGTCTTGGTAATCTGTCCAAAGGGGTGAGGGCTTATCAGGCGCACTAACTAATAGCAGCGTGCATGTTAAAAGTGGGGATGTGTACCGTAAATCGCTTGCAACCCTTTCCATTCACACCCCACTTATTTCAACCTGACAACTATCTACCCCGTCGCGCTAAATATTTTTCTGTTTGTGTATTGTCGCTTTGTTTGTTCATTATTTCATTTGCTATGGTAACCGCACAATCTTTATATTTATGAACTACAATTATGAAATGTACTGTATAACATTAGCATAGGATGTTAGATATTAATTAAAATTATAATTTTTCCTGTGAATACATTTTGGTGAAACCACACTTGTAAAACCGGTTTTTAGGCATAATATAAATAAGTAGTCGAAGTCTGAAATGTGTCACTACCACACAGTCTTTTCCGCTTTTAAATATTGATTTTTTTAATAATTATAAAATATTCATATTCATTTATTTGTCATAAATGCAGTAACCATAAATCTTTATAAACTGAAATAATATAACATGTCTTTAAATCAATTCAGGAATAACACGTTCACTATTAGTCTCCTTATGTAAAACCGGATAATATTTTCAAGACAGGAGTCTAAGATATTACGCTGTTATCAAAATATCACCGAAGACAGCTGTAACTCGTTTAATTAGGCAGCTGTTAGCGGTGCGCCAGAAAGAATTTGGGTTGCCTACCAAAAACACACGAGCTATAATTTAAACCAATGAAGTTCTATTAGTTAGATTGGTTTCATTAAGAGTTATATAAGTGCGATGCGCTTGCATCTCCTTTGGTCGGATCAGTTGACCTCTTCTATTGAGACCCCACGGGAAAATATTGTATCGAAGCCATAACTGTCATCAAGTCAAATAAGCGAATTGTGTTCACCCGCATACGGAAGTGGCTTATTGATTGAGTGACGTATCAACGAGGGATTCGTTTAAGCGGAGATTGTGTGCTGTCATCACCTGTTCGGTTATTCCATCCTACAACAAATAGGGATGCTATTATGCAATGACAGATTTGTAGACTTTGTTGAACGGGATATTTTCACGTTATGATTCTTTGAAATATAAATGTACTATTTTTTTCTTGGACTATAAATTCTATTATTAATTTTTAACCTTGAATAGCTACTTACTAGCACCTAATGTCACGTTTCTTTTAACTACGAATTACATTAAATATATCATTAAATGTAGGTATACTTACTTTATTTTTTGTAAGTGAATATTCATAACTGTAAACGTATAGAGAGAATATTGGCAATCGTATCTAATGTATGTAAGAGGATACAGCAATTCGTTAAGTGGCTAGTCTTTAATGTTCCCTATCCATTTAAAATTTATGGGTTGTAAACTCCATTCCTCTGCCGCACGTGTCTAGGGAATACTATTAATCTCCGCGGCAATATTTCTTCACGTTGCATTTTACCAGGGATATAAAACGATATTGCATCTTTTGATAGTCACACTGGTAAACGAATCGTAAACTTAGTATAGGAATTCCCATTAAAATTGCGAAACAACGGATTCGACCTGTTTCAAACATACAAATTGACCTGATTTTGGTATGAATCTACTCTCGAGTGTTAATTTGGGACTTCCAAAGAAAGCGAACTAGATATTTTATGTTGCGCAAATCAATCTGCAATCGAATTTCTATCAGACATTGCACATATCTATTTTAGGTTTAGGTTTAAAGACTTTATTCCCATATGATTTTAGAGATTTCCTAATTCTATAAATTAATAAACATATATTTTTGCAAGATTTTATATTAATATTTTTTATAATAGATATAATATAGTCTAAAACATGTTATTTTGAATAATTCATCTGTCTCTCCATATATTCTTCATGCGGAAACATTTAAACATAAATTATACTTGGCAAGTTTAGAATACCGGTTAACCAGCGTATCTTTTTACACCGGGAAATGGTTGGTTACTTATTACATGGAGATAAGTAGCCATAGAATTGTTAAATAAGTTTTTGACATCCCTTTAAACGCTTTTATTTGCCTAACATTCGTATACAGCATTGTTCTAAGTTTCATAGAAACTTTTCAACTTCTTGTGCTCCAATTGTTAGTAAACTGATATTGAATGCTGATGACGAGAGTGTAATTTAGTGCAGGTTAAGTTTTTTTTTGAAATATATACTTATAGAAATTCAAACAGTCATAAGTCATAAGGAAGTATATCCGAATTTATTATAAAAACGAGGTTAATAAAACTCGAGCAGATCAGAATGTATCATTTGAATACACAAAAACATATATGATGTAATATGTATAAGAAATGAAATAAATAAATTGCTTACTTACTTTATAAGTGATGTAACACTGTCACTCACACCTATTTGCTCGATCATAACCGGTTATTTAATAGGTTTTGTTTTTATTATATCAATAGCTAACTTCCTGCCCTAGTGTAATAGTGTAGCTCGCAGCAGTTTACAACAATCAAACAAAAGGCTTAGCGTTAAACAATGCCACATTGCATTGCAACAGCTTATTTTGCCCGTAACAAAGACAATTTTTCCGAGCTTTTATGGAGGTAGAGACAGGTAGAGCTCGTGAAATAGAGTTCGCGTTGTTTGACCGCTATTTTGCTTCCTATCTCTGTGATTATTACTTTGCAGCGATATCGTGGTGATTTGATGACAGTTTATATTTAAAAGGAAGTGGAAACCGATAGAAATATAAACGGACATGATATTATGACGAACATCGGTTCCTGAACGGATCCTCCTCTTTAATCTAAAGAATATTTAAAAATGCATATATTTTTTATATCAATGGTCAACAAACAAGCTGACGATCTGCCTGTAGTATCTGCCTGATCTGGTACGTGACTGTCCATGATTATCATGAGTATTTATCAAATCGACAATATGAAAGAGGGAAAAAGAAAGAAATAGAGTGTATTCTAGATACTGACGTGGGCCTTGTAAATATCTCCTCATAAGCTCTCCAATTTATCGTTTCATACTATTTTAACATATATCTACTTTTATCATGTCAGACCATAATAATTTTTAGATACTAAATGGAGATACTTTTACTTAGCTTAGGCGTGACTTTGATAGCTCGTAAATTGCTTTATATCGTTAGCTGCTAGTAGCCGAGCCAACGATGTCATTGGGGACAGTAATCTGATTTATCGTCTAAAACTATGAAGCATTAATCTCCACCGTCATTTCTACCGTCCATCAAACATTAATCGGAAGCAGGTCAACATGACGTGATACATTTAAAGCCTACCTACTTGTTATTACTCAAGCCCAGCAGTGGGGCTATTATAAGTGTTACAATAACTATTACTACATACATACGAATACATATTTTTTGGTTTATAAAAATACTGGATGTTCCCCGCGGCTTCGCACAAGTGTGAGAAAAGAATAAGTAGCAATAAAAAGGTTGTCAATTCACTGGTTGCTAGGCAACGATTTGTTGTTAGGCACTTACTTGAATTTGGATAAAATATATTTTAATGGATCTTGCCACAGAAATGAGATGTTTTTTCGCAGTATAAAGTAGCCTATACGAATCGTCATCGTCCCAACTATCTTCAAACCAAACATCATACCAAAGCGACGCTTGACTTAATGCTTATATAAGTTTTTAAACACAGTGTGCTTCGCTTAATATGTACTTATTAATATTGCACAAAATATATCCAACTACAGATACGTATTAAATATTAATATTAAAACATGAATATGGAAGACGCGTTGGACTCGTAAAATACTAGCCTTTGAATTTTTATTCAAATTGAAGTTGGCCAAGTAATTATAATTTGTATTTATAGAATTGTATATTGAGTCTTATGTCTATGTGAGTAGAGATCAAATCAAGCTGTCATCATGTGCAACAAAAGGGGTAGCAACTGTTAATCCCCTCTGGTCAAAATGATACGGAGAAACAATCTTTATAATGCGACGGCTGGCACCGAATGATGAGATTAAAGTTCCACTATTTGTCCCGACGTCCCATTGATATCGATCCATGACGTTCACACATTCAAATTTGATGCTCTTTTGAACGTTTTTTTTTTAAACGTCGCTGTTATACAATGTAATATGACCTCATAGGTTAAGTTACAAAGGCCTGTTTTAATGTGACGATGATTAAAGTTTCAAAGATGTTTAGAAGATAAATATCTTTTTAAATAAATTAATAATTTTATACATTTGTCTTTCTTGATATTATCATATAAATGTGAAAGCTTGTGAAGATGTTTGGATCTTTGGAAGTCAATCATGTACGAACCGCTGTATGGGTTAAGAAAAACTTGGCAAACAGACAATGTCCTCAATTTCGACTTAGATTTTATTCGGGTTTTACCTTGCTCTCATGATATGGATATTTATGAGTTTTCCTATCCATTCCGTAATTCTATTCCATAGACTTGTTAAATTAAATAAACGTAAATTAATTTAAACTACATATATGTTATTAAATAAACTGGGTCTTATTTTAAAAATAATAATGAAATTCAGACATAGCCGTTAAAGGGCATGCCTCTCTGTAAAGATACGGTTATGTGAAATGTACATATACAATTTTATTATCATCATTTCTCACTACGTTTGTGATTAAATTACTGTATGATAATAAAAAAAACGTCATTATACATATAATACACGTATGCGGATAAAGCAAAAATAAACTAGAGCGCCACGGTAGTACTAAATTTCTTTTAAATTATTTTGTGACCATGACCATATATGTGGTTTAAATTTCGAATGCAGCGTGTAGCTCGAGAGCATAATATGCATAAAGAGAAGGTCACGTGGACTTCAGCCAAGTGGAGATAGCAAGTCATGTACTCGTGGGTCGTTTACCGAAAAGTAAGGTAAAGGCCCCGTAGCCTAGTTTGTAGTGATTCTGCCTGTAAAGCGAGGAGTCCTGGGTTGAGTCCCGGCCGGGGCAGATATTTATGTGACAGATAAATATTTGTTCTCGGGTCATGGGTGTTAGTGACATGTTATTTG
>DWPA01002644.1:0-15429 GCA_018251375.1 Calpodes ethlius
ACGCATATTTTAGTTATAATAATTTATTATTTAAGATGTCTGTGTCAAAAATATAATGCACGTTACAATCCTAATGTATCACCAGTAATAAAGAACATAGAATCCATTTGTTCTCTCATTTCACTGAAACCACAAGTTATTAGAAAAATTTATTTAACCAGCATAACCATAAATTCATTACCTACAGATATAGAAAAGTATTTAGACATATATTCGAAACATATATTATATTCGAAGTACAAAAATTTTGTCACAATTATATCTTTTTTTTTTGAAAGTGACCTTTCTCCTTCAAAACTTATATGAATAAGCGTGAGTTTGATAGAAATAAAATGAAATAAATTAAATCTAATTAGCAATTGGAACTGATATAGAAAATTAAGTGTTACAACAATAAATTGAATATGGTAAGAATGTCTCAGCGACTTATTGCATGGGATTGACTATTATTACATAACCCCATACGACTGTCGCTAATTGAATATACAATAAGATCAATAGACACTTATTTGTGATGGAGGGGAACAAACAGTTACATTTTACACGAGTACACAAGTGTGACGGTTCAGTGTAATACAGTTTGTGAGATTACAAATACAGTCTGCGCACATTTCGATTAAGAGATTAAGATACTCCGTAGTGCACATGGTGCCTGTACAATCTTAATGTCACTGTAACGATACGATAAAGCAATGACTGCTTCTTTTGTCTTTTCACAATAATATTTTATAATCAGTTGCAATTGGACTAGGAACAACTACAATATCATTTAAGATTTCATTGAAAATGTCAAGTGATCTAGTAGTTTTAAAATTTAGAGATAATTTAAAATTTAAAAATAACAGTCAAATCCCGAAACTTACATCCCAATTGTTCTTCTACCACTTTTAGTTAAAGCACGACACTGTGGTACCATCCAGCCCGCTGGTCAGTGGCAATCTATCACGGGAATATTCTTGCAAATTACACTTGCTATTCAATACACATCAGTCCTAAGAATACACTATGATCTACTCACTGCATCCTAATATTGCTTATTTATAGTTTGTGGTATTCTCCACTCAGGTAATTAATTATACTTGAGACTTGCCTTCTCTTGGCTTTTAATTTTGCCAATATTTGGGTAATCTTCAGAATACTGTCGCACAATTTTAGAGGTTCGGGGAAAGGAAGAGGTCCTTCACTCCCCACATACAACTTAAAGATTGCAGGTAATTTATGAGAAAAAATTATAACCTAGCCATACCATACTTTAAAAGACTCATTAGTTAAAATTTAGAATATGATAGTAAGGGGAACGAGATAGGAGGAGTAAATGATGCAATTTTTTAATTCATATCCTATCTTAACCTCAATATATTAAAATATGCAACATACATTCGTACGAGGTAGCGTCATAGTAATATGAATACGTCATAGATGTCGACAGAACCCCTCTGTGCGGGGTTCGGATTTTCACGTGAATAAAAGAAGTAAACCCTAATTAAACTCAATTTTACTGCAATTTCAGCTATGTAGATTGTTTTTCGCTTCACTGGGGACTGGGGCCCCTCAGTTACCCGTTTTTTTGGTTCGATAATGGTAAAATGTCATAACAATCTATAAAATTATCTGATTATTTTTGAGCCCAAATATTGCAAGAGTTATCTGTCAAAGAAGCAATAACATACTAATTTATTTTCCATAATATTTAATTGTATTTATATGTAATTAATAAAAAATTAAATGTATTTATAAACGATTCACTACAATAATATTTTAATGATGTGCGACATTTTGTCTCAACATAAGTGCTTTCGTGCACATTGTCGTTTAGCAAGATCCACTTAGGTTCAAGATATTAAAAAAATCTTAGAAAAAAAAAATGCCACAGTCATGCGTGTGACCAAATTCTAAAGCCTATCCAAACATTTGACAAAACATGTAGACTGATCACATATGGAGTTTAAGTGTTTACAATTTTTAGCAAAATATTTAGATTTTTCTTCACTTAGTGCACATTTACTCATTATTATAAGATTTGTAACCTCAGACACTGGACCACCATCCTATTTAAAGTAGTCACATATAGATTTCTACAAGGATTGAGATATCATTTGTAAATGACATCTAGCTATTACATGCATGAAATGTAAAGTTACTTCATAGCAAAAATAACAATTGTGGCTGTGGTACTTCTTCCATTGATGTTTCAAAGTTCTATCAACTATCAAATGTTACTAGGACTATGCACATCTCATAATAAACTTCTAATTGTCAGGAACCTTGGGACCATGCCATCTCAGTCCTGACAGGCACACTAATTATAATGTGTAAAGCAATAATACAAATTGCTCAAACCCTTAAGGAAAATAACTTTAAGCATATATACAAATTATTTAAATTTAGTGAAAATTATTTGTTCTTTTAAGAAATTAAATATATCACTTACTACAATTAATGGGAGAAAAATGAGACCATTTAATGAACTGTCCAAAGTTACTTCTGTGATTCTACTCACTGAAAAAAATTTTCTTCCCCCAACTTACACTAAAGAGATGAACACACATTTACATACATATAATAATCATAGTAATGAAAAAAAAAACATTATTTTTGGCTTACATTGATGTTGATTGATCAGGTAATTCATACAATACAGGTCATAGTCCGGTAATCAGCAATGTCACAGCAGCATTCACAGAGATTTCAAACAATTGAAATTGTGACATTAATTCCGAGGTTTCCGTTATCTGCAAACAACTGGGCTAAGGAAGTATCAAACACCAGACAGTCGGAATTCATTATTGCAGAGGAGACACCTTCATGAATAGATCGAGGCATAGCTTCCCATGTCAGTCTTCTACGGTGGCCATTCAGCTCCAACCGGTATGCAAAATTCTCAGCTTCCTTCCTCGATCCTATAAGTTGTACAATTGCAAAGAACTGTTGATGTCCATCAAACTTTTCTTGCTTTTCTAGTACTAACATGAAGTGGTGATTGAAGCATGACTGCATCATGACCCAGTCTACTGCACCGGGCAGGTTTATGTCGGTCGCCAGAAAGACTATGTCCTCGCCTTGTAAGGTAGTAATGCTCTTGTGGGACATCATCAGATGCGGCATAACTTGGTCGAGACCCCCTTGCCACTTACAGGAGGCGCCGGGACAGGGGCAAGAGTAGGGCCTGAACTCGCACGCTTCTTCGTGCTCGGCTTTCTCGGTGTGAACCAGCGTGACCGTGCAGCCCGTGTTGGAGTGCTTGCAGGGGAACATGACGTTACTGGCGACCTTCTCCATGGCCAGGTTGCGGATGTTGCCGAGCGGGCCGCGGCATGTCGGGCAGCAGTTCAACTTGGGCCGGCAGCTGGAGCACACGAGGTGCCCGCTCTGGCATTGCAGGATCGGCGGCAGCACATAGTCGAAGCACACAGGGCACTCGAATAGCGAAGCGAGGTCGGCGGACATTGCGGTAGGCACGTTCACGAGCGCGGGCACTCCGGACGCAGAACAACTGGAACCGCTAGCTCCGCGCCTCTGTTTGTTTGTGCTCATGTCACTGACATGCGCACGTAAAATTCCTTTTCAGCCCTGTTCGGCTTTCTCGGTTTATTATTATGGTAGACGTTACCTAGATCATTTGTAACCTTCCTCCGCTGATGTTTTCCGTCTCGCTGCAGGGTTGTAGTAAGATTCCATCACAGCTCTGACGGCCTGCGTTTTATTTTCAATGATAAATCTGATTTGTGTCACCTATGCATTAGACTACTTGGGTTCTTGTTAAAAAGTACACTGCAATTTGGGAATGTTTACTTAAAATTTATAATCCTAATACACTTATAGCAATGTTGTAGGTCGCGACAAGAGAATGCGATTCATTTTAATAATCCTATGACAATCTTCGTCGCACTATTCGATGATTTTGATGAATGACGGATTGACGGGCCAACCAACCAATGGAAAATCATATGACAGATGGCATGGCATGATGTCATTTGGCACTGGTAATCAGTTATGCCAACAACACAATGAGAATAAGAACAAATCCACAGACTAAACGTTTAGCGTGACAGATAATAGATAAATAACATTCCCGTAGTGGTAATTGCAGTTTATAGCAGCAAATTGAAGTAAATATCTTATAAAAGTCAATTATAAGATCCTCGTGCAGATAATTCTATTTAATAAGTATTAATAGTATATATATTTGCTTCACATTTATTTTTCTATCACTGCTCAAAAGCAAAATTGGTGGTCCATGTAGTCTATGGTCCTAGATATATAAGAAATAGACAATTATACAAATTATGTATGTGTGTGGCAATGTCGTGTAATTACGAATGTCGCATGCACACATGTATACGATGTTGTTTTTGACAATGGAAATGTGTACCTAACTGGTAATTATAACAAAAGAGAATTAATATAAAGAAAATGGGGAAACGCTTTTAGTTCTAATTCTTGTTATTATAAAAATGTAGGCATGTAGGCGTTTGAGATTTGAAATAATTGAAATAGTTACTTTACAGAGAAGGAGAGCGGAATGAGGAATGGACACACGAGCGGACCGTGAAGTCCGTAAGGTTTCGTTAGCAGGTTTGGGGTACGGAACCCTTAAAACGAGTAATTTTGTTCTACGTCTACGACGGATTATTGAGAAATTTTAGTACTATACATTATACATAATTATATGTACATGTATATAACACTGAGTATAACCACACGAGTAAATAAATATTACAAAGATTCATTTCCCTATTTATATAAGTACATACTTATAAAATTGACCCCCTCATTCTAGTAACGACCCCTGTCACTTCCGGCCCTCCGCCAACACAATCCGCTTCTCAAGGGACATCCATTGCTGATGACCTAGCACTCATCATGCACTCAATCGCTAATGTTAACATTAGCGAAATTCCCATTCTCGCCCAGAAACTTCGGGTCGCTCGTGGCCCAGTCCCAATCATCCTCGCTCTTGACGAGCACATGGAGCTTCTCCGCTCCTTGCACCAGCGATAGTCTCATATCGTGTGTTTTTTCCAGCAGCTCACCCTAGGGTAAGGCGGCTAGCGTTCCGGCCCCTCCAGCCGGAATCGCGCCCATCTTCATGGTGAAAGGTCTTCGGACGAATGCCATCTTCCTCCTAGGCGGTGCTTAGTGGGAAAAAGTCCCACATAACTGAGACGGACGGCCGTGTCAGTATGCTACGAGCGTTCACCGCCTCCCGCGTGGGGGCAGTCCATGCCTGGACGCAAAAAAAAATCTAGTAACGAAGGCTCGTTACTGATGTCAAAAATGAAATTTCGAATAAATTCTTTTGTAATTATGTGACTAACAATTCAGATAACATTTTTTTTAAGATTGGTAGTTATTGAATTTTGTAAAAGTCATTCATTGTTAAGAACGTGGTGACTTTTCCTCAGTTGTCATTGACTGGATGTAAGTTAACGGAACATAATTTTGTCGGGGTTTGGGGCAAAGGGCTCAATTATGATGAAAGTTCTTTTATTGACAAGACTAATGACTAGGTACCACATTTACGAGGAGTTACCTTTAATTATTCAGGTTATGTGGAAATTGGTTGCAATATCATTGTTGAAAAATCTTGCCGTATGGAAGTTCTACTGGCGTGCACCGCATTAATCTATAGTTTAATACAAATTATTCTTCAAAAAAAAGAAGGCATTGAAATAAATGTTCTGCTTGTACGGAGCCGAAGTGGTTGGTGGTAGAAAATAAAACTTGCGTGTATATTAACGCCACACATATATCCAAGGTAAATAAAACTTTTGAATCGTTTTTTGCCGTCATTATCAATATAATTACTATATACGTACTCATTCAATGAACTGCTCGTCGTGCGACGCGTGAAAGTGGATTACCTTTGACCGAATAAACAAAGTAAAATGTCACTTGTTGTCTTTCGCGTGATTGCGGTTAATTTATTAACATTAAATTTGATAAATTCCAACATGTTTCACATTATCCATAAAGTTTGCTTCCTACCGTTGACGAATAGACAGCGATACACGCTTTAGTATTTGAAACTGAAGTGTTTTTGGTTTTTGTTACTATAAAAGAGGTTAATAAATATTTTTTTAACCGCTCGTACCCGATATGAATTTTTACGTCGAAAAACAATAGGCATGTGTCAATACATGGAACCTGTGTAATATATATGTATGTCAATATTTAGAAGAAAACTGTTAAGGCTTTAGTTTTTGCAAGTTAGCGAAAAAGTCGATGAATTTAAGAACTATGGAACCCTTTACCTTATATTGCGTGTAGCACGACACGCACTTGGTCATTTAATTAGATAATTGTTTTTATCAATAATTATGATTTATTTCTCAAACTTTTTTATGTTTATAGTGTTATAAAAGACAATAAATGTATTTATTATCTTAAGTAGGTATACATATAATTTAAGTAGGTATTATTAGATCACTGTTAGGTTCTGTTGTAAACTAATACACTTTATTCTCACTTGTACACTTAACAAAATAGCAATAATTATCCTGACCTCTAAATCACCGACCTTTTTATTCCGTCGACCAGGATGCCGTCTATCTCATTCCAAAATTATGTCTGCCAGTCAGTAACACAACTATACTACTTTTAAACATTTAATATTCAGATTAATATTTGTAAGCATAAATAAATGAAATACCAATCAGTTAATGTTGGAAATAATGTGTAATGAATTAATTTTATTTTATGACACTAACAGTCTATAATCCATTATTCCTCATACATACATTGCGCTTGTTACCGGGGCTTCCGTACACGCCTCAAGTTAGTGGGCTGTTGTGATTGTATAGCGCAATATTAGCTCGTGTCCGCAGAAGTTAATATTAGTTAATATCTTACCTAACTTATCACAACGAAGGTTTCACTTTCTCTATACGGAAGACCGCAAAAGATTTGTAACTAGTTGCTATGTACAGAAACAAAGCTTCATTGCCTAACTTACCTAACAATATTTTCCAATATGACGTTTTATTCTGTGGTACCGACATTTTTGTAATCAAACGACATTGTCTACTTATCATATTATGACGCTGAGCTTTTTAGAACGCTGCAATACACGATCAAAAAGACCCGAACACCCGGTCAAGAAAGTATACTTAAATGAATTCCATAACTAAATATATTTTCCAATTATAAAAATATTATGTAGTTGAAGTGCAACTTGGAATAAATTAATATTATAATATGAAGCATCTTTTTTCCTTTCATTTTCGGTATAATTTAAATGTGTAGCTTTTGGTCAAACGACAATAGATAATTATGAAATATTCTTGCACTGGTGATTTAAGCGTTGTTGACAATATCATCGTGGTACAATTAAGCGGCATTGTTATTTGAAAGTAGCACCCGAGTCCATCATTATGTTCCCCGATAGCCTATCGACCTACCTGGAATGCCTCTTAGCGGCTTCCACAGCTCAGGACGATTAATCCTATTTTGTTAGTCACTTCTGCTTTTACGAATTCCATAGTAGATGCACTTAGTGCCCTCTTAGTGCACACGGACGGCCGTGTGGGTATGCGTAATACGAGAGTATTACATTATGAGCATTCACCGCCTCCCCCCCCGTAGGGGGTAGTCCTAGCTTCGGCGCTAAAAAAAAAACCATGCATATGTCACTAGCGACGAGCAATAAATAATAGTTTAAAAATCACAACAGTTAAGGTGTTCGATATGAATTAATCACTTGACGACGTGAAGTATGCTAAGAAAAAAAAATATGAGGAGGGTACCTAAAGAAACTACTGTATGGGAAACCTCTATTATTCAAGTTTATTTATTGTTCCTTAATTCTGTTAAATCTTTATGTTACTGTTTGGTAAGTAAAGGATAAAACGTTCACAGACAACAAAACATTTCAATTGTAATAATAAAAAGGAGAGAAAAAAGAATCTTGCCGTGCTGGAAAAACCACTTCTCTAGCCGTACCGCCAGAAGAACGAAACGTGAAGTCTGGTTCGCCGTGGATGTCAAACTTGGTTCAATGTAGTTGATCATTACATCTACGTAGCAAATCATACAGTCCTCTCAGACCCCGTGTAGTTTCTGAACAATTTCTTTATCTTTCACTAATTACTTCTTCTCTTTAAAATATTCTTCTTACTACAACGGCCCCTTATTTAATACCTATTGACGGACACTTTTCAATACACAAAGTCGTCCTGCTCAACTCAACCCTTCATAATAACACCGAAGATTAATCATAGACCAAAGCTGTCACAAGTATCTCGAAGTTGATTAGGTTTATTATCAGATCGTCAAGTATGCACTTAAGCTTTACTTAAGCACTTAATGTAAGTACAATATTTCGTTGTCTTTACAGTGCCTTAACTCTGCAGTAATGTACGGAAAAGGCTGGTCTCTGTTTATCTTTTTCATTTTACACATATCTATGCGATATCAATAAACAATGACTCCATTTACGGTTTGTTTAGCAAGTGGTATTAAAATAAATAGCAGATTCATCTAATTATTTTGAAATAATACGCATACGGCATTGTTCGCAGTCTCGTAAAGACAAACAAGCGGAATATACACGGTGGATGCAGTGCCGCGTCATGATTACGAAATGAAAGCGGCGTCGGTTACGTCTGTCGGAGTCTGCTCGTGGTTGTTCTGTTGTTAGTCTGTGGTCGAAAACCGATGTTGATAGTCGTTGTTTAGATGTCGGTGGAATTCAGTGCGCGGGAAATTTGACGATCTCAGGAATTTTGATTTGTAAATTATTTTTCGTGTTTTGAAATTAAGAAGTGCTGCACAGTGTTATTTTTCAGTGATAGTTATTGTTAAAAATAAACTAAATGTTCTAAACATTAATCAAGGAGAATTAAATAACAGGATTTTCAGCTGATATCCAGGTAGTACGAATACTGTATTTTTTTATTTTGAAATAGCACTTTAAAAAGATTATATTTTAAACAGTTAAAATTCACATTTGAGTTTTTATTTGGCATTGTATTTTGATTTACTGAAACCACTTTGTCGTCGCAGAAGGATAAATTAGTGAAGACGCGCACTGGATAACTTTTAATAGCAATATAATGGAAGAGAGGGGTTTATGTGGGGGATCTAACAGAATAAATTATTAAAATAAGTTTTGCTTTAAAATATTGCTTATCTTGTGAAGTGCTGTTACGATTAGAGTTGCCACCCGTACTTTATAATAAAGTATAGAACGTTAATGCGACTTTATACTTTATGAGATCTATAAAGTACGTGAAAGTACTTTATTTCGCATGATTTGAAATTCTCTGGGATTCAAAAAGATTTGGTATTGAGTATTTTCCATAAAACGGATTGATATCGATTGATGCAGAATAGGTGTTTAAAAATAGAGTAATGTGATAAAATTGGTGACAATATTAAAATATATATTTATAGACATGATGAAAAATAAATCGTCGTTTCTTTTAGCACTTCGTTATTTTAACCAAAAATATACTTTAATCGCAAGAGTAAGAGGCGGCATCCTAAATTACGTTTGCCTACATATTTTTTATTTGTAATTGTATTACCCTGCTGTGTAACGACAAGTCTTATTATTTACAAATGAAGGAAAATAACATGTTGTAAAAACCCTTTGAACCACTTATGACAGGAAAACTCATAGGTGCGTAGTTTTAGAATTATTGTTATTAGTTTTTCCCTGGATTGCTCGGTAGTGTCCAGGTAGTGATTGAATATAAAAAAGTAGCATGAAGAGGTGGAATTTTCAGTTAAACGAACGCGGAGCAAAATTGATAGTACTAGAATACAAAATACGTAGTCAAACTTTTCTACTACATATCTTTTTTTTCACTTTTTTGACATATTTATCTATTTCTGACAGTCTAGGAAAGAAAAGTATAGATAAATATTTATTAAAAGATTACACGCGTACGAAGTCGCGGGAAAAATCATGTGTAGTATGACATTATCTAGTGGCAGTTTCAAGTCTTAAGCAAACAATATCTGAGATAGTCAATGATAAAGAGATCTGTGTGCAAAAACAGATGCGTAATATTTGATTACTTGCCTATTTGTTTATTATTATCAAATATTAAATGTTGTAACTGTAAAAAATACAAAAAAAGTTGTTTAGCTAACCCCATCGGAGATTTACGAATTTCTTTGAATATTAGGGGCTATCCATAATTTATGTCACCAATAATTTTGTTTGATTTTGTAACTAGGAGCTATAAAACATCCGTTCCGAAATTAGTATTTATAACTTTTTCATTGAAAGCTAATTCCAATTTCTTGTTTTAATACTTAGATATAGTAACATGATTTGAAATATGACGTTCCGAAATTTAGAATCCCTCTTACTCCTTGCCACACTCTGTCGAACCATGCCCACCTCCGCCCGTATTTATCGTGTGACGTAATTTATAAATGACCCCACACAGGTCATCTATATTCAGTTTAGAATGCGATGAAGTAAAGATTATAAACCCATTTATTTAGTCCCGTTTTAAGAATCCTTATTCGGTAGTTTATGTTATCACTTAATTTGGCATTTTCTTACGGTAATCGAAATTAAGTAAATTTTTGTAATGCATTGAGTCTATGTTATGTTATTTTGATAAAGAAAGAACACATTTGTTAATAATTACAAGTACTATAAATATTGAACGTCTAGTGTTTCCCGGTGTTATGACGTAAACAGACCGCAGTCACGCCTAGTACCCGCAGGATTTCACTTACCTTGTTACGCAGTTTCCGCAGCTACGACGTACGCTATTGTTTACAGTTGGTTACACTATATCAATTAATTTAAGGATGAACTATTATTAATAATTATTCTAAGCAGAGAAAATGAACAATAAACAAATTTGTAACTACGGGTTACCACGCTTGGTAATTGAGCTAGTGAATGAAAGGGCGGAACGTGACCAATGAGGAGATGACCAACCTGATGGTAAGTGGTCACCGTCGCCCGTAGGCACTGGCCGCGTCACAAGCAACACCCATGCATGCCAAGAAAAAGAGAGGGAAAAAAGAAATTGAATGACATTTAACTTGTCTGCTTTTATTATTATTCAAAATTTTTAGAACATCAACATAATGTATATAAAAAAAGCAAATATTTGTACAGCACAGGAAGATAGGTTAGTGTCATTATATTTGTTTATGTTGAATGCTTGTGTAAGAAAATGTGTGCTTAGAATAGTTGGAACGGAAGTGATTAAAGTATAAGCGTTCCTAAATAAAAAAAAAAAATTTTTTGTTAAACAGTTGTGGTTAAGCTATTCACGTCTTTAGGTGGCTTAGGAAGTAAGATTCAGTGACAATAATGTTGGTCGCTACCACCAAAAGCTATTTCCTGCTCTGGACCCCTCACGAGTTGAAGCCAACATATAAAATACAGTTTTCCATCTTCACTTTTCGTTTTGGGACGATAGAAGTTGCGGTAGAAGTGAAAAGGGAAAAATCGTCACTTATCTGTGGCGCAACGTGAAGTAACGGAAAACATTACAGATTAATCTTTGCCAGTATATTTAACTGGATATACAATGGATAGATACCTGCTATTACAGGCTAAAAAGGCTTGCAGCGGTGCAACACATTCATTAATTAATATAGCGTGCTTCGGAATTTTGACTTTTTTGTTTAAGTGCTTTGCTAGTGATTCCTGCTCTTAGGTCAAAATTTGACCGTCATTCTGTTATCGTGAATCTTATTAAATTAGTTAGACGATTATAATTATAAATTGAATTTACCTGTAATTATATTAATGAATATATTATAATATTAATTGCAATTTAATCTTCATATGAAATGTTACTTAATTGAAACCCTTGTACGCCGTCGTGCAATCGTAGTCTGAGTATTCTAAGCCGCCCCAATACGGCTAAACATGATAGCATCATGAGGTAATCAGAGGAAATTTTAAAAACTCATTGGTTTTATTACATACATACATTAATCGCTGGATTTAGAAGGCTTGGGACCGGTCTAAGTGGCGTAAATTAGGGGAGACCTATGTCCAGCAGTGGACCTTAAAAGACTGATAGATGGATACATTATACGGCAATGGTACTGATCAACATGTTTACAGTTATGTAAACTGTCTATACTTCTATACTCTGTGCTAAATTATATATATGAGAGTGTGCATTTTTGTTTGTCCTTTCACGGCGCTACTGAGCATTGCTATGGTATGATTTTTGGTGTGGAGATAGTTGGCAAGGTGAAAATTACCATAAGCTACATTTCACCTCAAAAAGCAACTCATTTATGTGAGAAGATCTATTACGATTTATATTTCAGTCAAATTAAACAATCTTCAACAACAAAGCATCGCCTGGCAATCGATGATAGAAATAAATCAATCGCCTTTTTATGACTGTTGTTTTTTCAAACGCGCGCGAAGCCGCGGGTATCATCTAGTAAATTATAAGTGTGTAATCATTCAGACGTTGACTTACTTGTATGTCGAACGATATCGGATAGCCATTGTCGATAAAGTTACGTAATAAGGAACCAAATCCCCTAGTACCTAGTTTCAGAAAATGTTTGTAATCAAGACAACGTTACAAGACTATCGCGTTATCAGTTCTGGACTATTGAAGCCGACGGATTTATGTCGTAATATTGTTATCAATGCGTCACGCCTGAAACGGATGTGCTGAATGCGACGTACGACTGTCATCTTATTGCGGCACCGACACTTTGAAGTGTAGAGGTATACTTACTTTCTAGCACTGTTATTGGCTCCTCATGTAACTGTTTGTGTGAATTTCTTTCTCTCTTTGTAATAAAATGTATTAAGCAGTGATATCCAGATGGTTCGAATATTGGTTTTACGATGTGGGAGCGTGAATTCGAATCCTGCACGCACCTCTAATTTTCAAAAGTTATTGCGTATTACAAGTTAATTGTTACTTGCTTCAATTAAGGAAAATATTGTGAAGAAACTTGTACACCCGAGAGTTCTCCATAATGTTCTCGAAGGTGTGTGAAGTCTGTCAATTCGCACAGGGTCAGCCTGTGCATTTCACATTATGTGACGAGACCTGAGCCCAGTAGTGGGGCAGTTATCCTACCAGTAGATACTAATAGATACCCTTTTGATGGCATCAAGTTCAAATGTTTTGTCTTAAAGACAAAAGTAACTAAGCAACGAATGGCAAATAACTAATTACTAACAAACTAAGTTTTTAAAGATATTGATTATTGTAAACCACAAATATTGCAAAAAAAAAATCTTCATTTACAAAAGTCAATGTTTATTGAAGGTTTGGTTTGGAGACAAAATATATAACTCGTCGATGAATGAACAAAGTTTAAAACTTTATTTGTTAATAATATTCAAAATAAACTATCAGTAACTCATTTGTCAATCAATATGCAATTCGGCTTACTACCAAATGTGATTATTTAAACCATGTTAAAATGTAAAAATAATTGGTAATCGCAATACTTGCAGGATGTGTCATGATAGCAAATCTTATTATTGATCGATCACGTCAGAGTTGGATACTTTATTTGGTAGATGAAAAATCAACCCCTCAACTGCATAAAATAATTCTAATGTTACTTTTTGCTAAGTTAATTTTGATCTCAATATTTGTTTATTAATTACATTTTTAATTTGTTTCGAATTCAATTCTGTCCAAGTCAAAAAGTCGAATGCGGTGAAACGTAAAAATAAAGAATTTTACTACTATTTCGTAAAAAGGTTTTTTCCTTTATTAAAACGGAACCTTAAGAAGTGTCTCAAATCGAAGAGCGAAGTTGCAACCTATTCTAAGTAACTGAGAACTTATTAATGATCCAACAGAACTCCTTGGCAACTCGTTAGGGGTGCAATAAATAACGTACGAAGCGCCTTTCGGCTCGTGTCTTTCAATCTTTTAATGGAAACGTTCTATCGTAAGTAAACGTTAATAATCGGGTGGACGTTCTGTGTAAAATGTTCTCTTATTTTTGCTGCTTTAGAAAATAATAAGTGGAGTAAGTATAACTTTTTCAACAACGTGACAAAAGAGTAGATTTTTATGGAATGCTGTTAGCAATTGACTGAAAAAATTACTAATCAAAGGACCATTGTTAATGAAAATTAGAAGCGTTAGTCATTTGTTGAGTTTGGTTAACTTCCCAATTAATATGTATTCGTTGGCTAGCAACTGGTTTTGGTTTATTTTAAATTTGTTTCCATTTTGTCACGGTGAGGCACCGGTTTAACATTAAATACTAGTTTAGTTCGGTCTAGTTTATAGGCATTAAAATTAAAACCGCGTTTTGTCTAATACCTTTGTAAAGTGTACCTGTGTAAAGCTCTAAAGGCAACTAGAATCAACATCAACTTTCCGATAAAAAAAAAAAAAAAAATTGTTATTATTTTCAGACAATACCTTACATATATATAAAGCATTGATTGACACGTATTTAAAAATATTTTGTTCACCTACAAAATTCACACAATTTGTTAAACAAAGTTTGCCTCGTACGTGACCACAACGTATTGTTGGTCCAACTGAAATATTTCTCTCAATAAAAACACTATAAATCTATCAAATTTACGTAACCAAAGTGTCGACCGCAGCCCGTGTCACGTCTGAACCAATGTAAATTTGGACGCCCGTCAATCTGTTTGCAGTCATTGAGTCACGGTATGTCATGTAAAAAGTACAATATTTTAAATACAATAAATGAAAATAATCTTCATTGTCTCTGTTTGTTTGATATATAAACATTGATTTATTGTAGTTAATAGTATCAAGCGTTACTTCGCGGAAATCCATTGTTATTAAGTTATTATTAGTCTACTTTGCAACAATATGCAATTAAAGTGAATGACGGTATATACTTTAAAACATGCGTGGTACTGCCCGCTCTTCCACAAAGGAAAACATGCACTACAATAACTTAAAGTATATACCAACATATATGTATGTGGTTGTATGGAACCATCAACACGTGTTTCGCTTCGAACCGGAGTATCATTAGGGTAAGTTGAGTCTACGATGGTAACGACTACCCATGTTTTAAAGTATATACCCTCATACATTTTGTTGCAAAGTAGACTAATAAAAACTTAATTAATTTATTGAATAAATGTAAAATTCATTAATCAAAGAGTTAATTATAATAAAGTCCTTTGTTCAAATATAATTCAAATATACTATTACGAGATCTTATCCGCGGCTTTGCCCGCATGTGAAAAAGGACAGCAATAAAAAGGTTGTCGATAAGACACTTTCTTTAATTAGGCCGAAATGTACGTAGTAATCTTCCCCCACAAATGTGGAGTTTTTCGTGGTAAAAAGTACCCTATGGCACTGTACCCTCCAACTTCCTCCACACGAAAAATCATACCATAACAATGCTCTGTGAAGCCTTGAAATAAGGCCATGATAAACAAACGTTAAAATCTATTCATGTAAAAGAAAGTCGTGTTAGTTACTCTATTTATAAGTCAAGAACGGCTAA
>DWPA01002645.1:0-15422 GCA_018251375.1 Calpodes ethlius
AGCTTAGCCTTTGTTTAGGCTGATATTAACCGAGGTTATTTATTTAAACCAATATTTAACGAAGTTCAGAAGATTAACTTAATGCATTAAAACAATGTCAAAATTCGTTTTAGTAATATGTAATTTAAAGTGTAATAAATAGCTTCTTCGTTGAACGACGTTACAACGACACAATTTTAAGATTCCAGAGGTGCTAGAATATTGTTTCTAACATTATTATATTATTGAGCAGTGATAGCCTAGTGGGGGCCTAGTGGGGCCGAAACGGCCTAAAATAAAAACAATTTTGTTGGGTTTTTCCATGTTAAAATTGACTGTGTCAAGTTTTTTTTTCCTTTTTGTGTCAAGTTTTAGTTTCCTTCCCCTGCTTAGAAAAAAAAGGAATAAAAATGTATCAGTGTTTCCGTAGATATATGATTAAATAAATTTGAATACAAACGTTATGTGATTGCATTTCACTTAATGTAATTTATTATTCTATACCTAATAGTTAAATTGTTATATAAAAATATCCAGTTAACGATTTTGATCGAGTTAAAGTAATTTACATTTATTGGATCAAAGAATGAGTAGGTAAGACTGGTGTATTACGACAGTACTACCGATCAGAGTCCAAATTTACCGTTATATTATTTACTAATATATCCTTTACTAGTTTATTAGAGCATGTCAGGTTATTTTTTTGAAGTTAGTAAAAAAATAGAAGATATTATGACCAAACAAATTTTGTAACGTTCCTGAGAACGCCAAAGATCATTATTGTCCTATTGCAAAAAGACACGATTATAAGATTACCGTTTTATGTAAATACGAGTAAACATAACTTGCTATGAATGACGAGAGCCGTTCACTCATATCTGTCGCGCGATAACTAATGTTACCCAATACTGTTATCTAATAGCTTTAGCAGTGTATTGGCGTAGTCAATACATCCGATATTGCAGACAAAGCGAAATGCGAAATGTACATCACGTCGGACAATTTGAAAACGAACTAAATTTTGCGGCTCTGTGAAGTTATGCGTCCATGAATATAAATGAGACCATGCGCCCTGAACGATTAAGTTACTATCAACTAATTTTATAATAATTGAGTAATAGCTTTTTTAATAAGGAAGGTTTTTTCACGAGAGTACTTTTCTCCTTCTTCGACAGTCCCTCGGATATTTTTATGCCTCCGAGTAAGTACTTACAGATTTACACAAAACGGTTTTATTATATTTGCCCTTCTTCCAAATGTAAAACAACTCTTACTCCTTCTGTGTGTCCAAATAACTAATTTGTCCTTCCCTGAGACAAACCTTTGTAAACAGCAGAAGTACGCACATGATTTTTTCTATTTCCCTATAACAACATTCAAAGGTTATAATTAATAATGACCAATGTGGGCTCCGCGAACGCCCCGCCGCGTCGTCTTTTGTTTTTGCTCGCCATTTCTAGAACAATGCAACGCGTGCGACTTTTATCTCGACGCAAACAAACGACTTGTGTCGAGTTTTTTTTGTTTTTCCTTCTCCTTCGTTCCTATCTCCAATTTATTAAGACTAGTCCGAAATGTAACTTGGTTTTCTGATTTTTGCACCGTGAAATTGAAGTTGCGCGGACAGTGAAATAACGGGCAAATAAAGGAATTAGGTAGATATTTTATCCGCACGGCAAGCATACGTAAAGTAGACGTGTCGGGTTTGTATAGTTTTAAAATCTTGTTCAGGATTCAGGTAAAAGTCATTCAATTTTTATTTTTGTAAATTTATTATTTTCATATGATATCAGACCGTTTAATTGAGTTTTTTACAAGTCTACTCGCAAACAGATAAAGAAATTGTAAGAAATTATGGTATCTATCCGTCTTAGGGTAATTTTTAATAATCTATCTATAATAATACGGACAGGTTAGGAGGTAAAAATTATAATTGCACTATGATACTTTGATGGCTTTTTGGTATATCGATGTGAATAACACTTAAATAATTAAGTATTGTTTGTTTATAACAATTAAAAAAATAACCTTGAATTAATAGTGTCCATAATCACTTTAAATATAGATAATGAACACAACTATAATTGCTAATAAAATATTAATATATCGTAAAATTAATAAACGAGTATGTAGAAATAATAAATTTATTTCGACTTATACGATCAATATGCGCGGAAGTACCTAATAAACTTTCAATGGGATCAGCCAGAGATACTTTGGTTTTCAAATTTTCCGAACAAACTCGGAAAGAACAAAGTGAATGGTCAAAGTTGAACGTTCGATTGTATAATCTCACCATTCCGAGTTAATAAGTTCTATCGCACTAGCGTTGGATTATGGAGAATAAGTTTCTCCATGCTCACTTTAAAAGCATTAGGGATTCACTCCACGGCTCAATTCTAACGGCACTTTTTGTGGGGATTATCTATTTCTCAACTTAAAAATAGCACAAGATAGACCTCGTATCGTGGACACAGATAACGTGCATTCTAATAATATTCAACTCGAATTCATTTATGTAAAATTAAAGGGCTCACGCGTAGTTAATGTACACAGGTTGGCGTAAGAAGTGAACGTGTATAATGTAGTAACCTGTTTTAATTTTATATTTTATTTAACTTCGACAAATTTAAAGACAAGAGAATGGTAAATGATCATTGTCGTCTCTCATGAACACCAGTATCACTAGCATCGACCAAAGCATTACTGATATAAATGGTCCAGCATTAATTGTTTCATAAGACACACACTTAAATACAATACAGAAATGTGCCTCAAGGCAGAAATCATCATCTTACAGAATAAGGTAAATTGATAATTACAAAAAGATCAGAATCTATATATTTAGATAAGATAGCAACACTTGAAAGTGGTGATAAAGGACAATACATTTTGATCAAAGAGACACAAAGAGTAAAAGATCAAAAGCATAGATACACCACATGTGTAAGTAACTGCCATAGAGTAAATAAACTTCTTGGTTGCTAATTGTGCACAGAGTATAAATATAAACCTACGTGCATATCACATTACTTATTGAATGAAACAGTAAACAAAACAACGCCATTCCTTTTCAAAAGGAATACACAGATATTATTCGTCATTGATTCATTTTCATCGACATCGTCAATTCTCCAGTAATAATATGAAGCGCATTTAAACCTTGTTCATTACGAGCGTTCTGTCGGTGACATAATAAATGTCAGCGAGATCAAAATATCTGCAGCACCGTTCTACCGATGCCTCTAATTATATCTAACGGGCTTTGCTCTACACCGAGACATTAAAATTAACTGCGTGTGCATTTGATCTTTCCATTAGACCGAGACTATAAATACAGTGGTAATAAAAAGACCGCGCAATGAGTCAATATGGATTGTTGAAACAAAAGGCTTTTCTGATGTTTTACTGTACATCACTGTGTAATAAGCTTCTCATATTAGTTGATCAACATCCGAATTATTTAGATACGTTTTATAGGAATATATATTGTTTATTATGATTACATTTACTAGTAAAAATAAAATCAAAGGATATTTTTGTAAATTACTCTCTATGATACAGTTTTATTATGTTTGTTTATAGACGTTTGATTGTGCAAATCTATTATTGCACAATATATATTTAAATAGGTATATTAAAAACAAATGTATTTAATTTATTACATTTTTATATCAAACTAATTTTGCTGTATTTTATTTTAATTTAACATAACGTTTATTTTAATGTACATAAATATTTTTATACTTCATAGTCTCTTCTACTTCATAGTTTTGACACGTGCAGAGTCAAATATTTACTTATCATATGCGTAACAACAAAATAACAAAATTCTGAATTTAAAAAATCAAATGTACGTAATCCACAGATTAATAACAATATTATTACTGTTCGACTACACTTAAAAAAACTTAAGTAAGTTCAGCGTTACTGCGATTATTAATATTGAGAGTTGTCGAAATATCAAAGCTCTGGCAGGCGCTGAGGCGGCAAGCCTCTCATCAACTTTAACGAGCCATTACGCCCGCTGTAGCGCCGCAGTCAACGGTTTGAGCACAGACTGTGTATAGGTAAAAAACTTTACGTAAAAATTGATGCTCATTTACACTTGACGACAGGCCATTCAAATGGTTCTGGGTTCGATTCTTTTTCGAATTTATGCTCACGGTATTGGTGTGTATATAATTAAAAGGATATTTTAGAGCGACGATTAAGTGATAGCCTTGAAAAGAAAGAATGGTCGTAATAGGGGTCGTAAAATAGAAGATATTAGTAGGATGGAAAATTATGAAAATGTAGAATTAGGTATCTCAGACTAAAAAAACAGCTGAAACACGAGCATGCAAGCAATTTAAGATCTAATTGTATTATGTAACTCCTACTAACGAATTAACAAATATTACAAATTAAATAAAGGCATTAAGAAAATCAAAAGATATTTATATGAAAAACGGAAGTGAAGAATATATAGGGAATTTTTAAAATTTACAAGTGAACGATTTTGTAGCAAACTGAACAACTGCATTAATTCCCTTCACTGTGTGATCACACCCACGGAAACAGTAATTTCGGAACTCGCGTAACGTGTAATTATTTCAGAAAAGCCGTCAATAGGCTAACTGTAGCATATTTGTATGCGTCGGGAATTCTAATTACGCGATTTAAATAGTCAACCAATCTAGTTCGTGCGTGCGGTACATGAAAATGTATGAGCGGAGTTTTACTGTACAATTATGTGGATGTTGATAAACGGTGCGATTTTATAGAGATATTTTAATATAGTATCAAATAAGAAGGCCATTTGCAAACCGGTTGTAGACGTGTTAAATTGCATATACACAACAATATAATATATATCAACTCATGTGTGTTCACGTTACCCTTTATAAAATGTAGTTGAGATGTTAAATAGTACTGATTAGGCGTAGTATAGAATTTTGAAGGTTTCCATTTTGTGAAAAAAAATATGTCAAAGAACTTTCTAATTGTTGAAAAGTAAATGAATCACTTAATACAAAAACGAGTAGGTGTAAGCCTAAGTTTGAAATAAATTTAAATTTGGAATTCGAAAACAAAAGCCACATTTCAGAGGAAAGTAGCCAGTTCATGAAAACACTAATCTTGTACGTAAGGATATTTAGCAAACAGATCACAGTGTGGTCTTCGACTCTTTTACCATATTGCAACAGTAATCCCCTAAGACATAAATACTACCCATGTTGTTCAAAATAAACTAAGTAGGTACCTACTCAATACTGCATTTATGATGAAGCGACGGCAGCAGGGAAGAAAAAACATGCGTCATTTTAATGAGGCGAGGGTCGAACGAATTTGCGCAGACAACCGCGAGAGCGCTTGAATTTATATTCAAAAGCACAGTTTACTGAAACGAAACGAAGCAAGTACTCTGAAATAATTCGCAGTCAATTCGACACGAACATTGTGGAAAGGCGGCTGTCTTCGCGTCGGGACTCGACGTTTCTTGACGACTACCGCGGTTATTTCTAAACCGTATCACGTCGGGACCGCTTACAGGATCGTTCGAACGCTTTGATGTTGCGTTGTCTTTTTGCGAACCACATTTCACTCGGATAGCGAACCGAATATTTTCGGGAACAATCTCGAACTAAACAACACGCGCTTTATTTGGACTATAGAAGTATTGTTCAGTTTAATGACTGTTCGTTCGTGGACACGTCGACATTCTGTTCCTTTTTCACTGTCTCGTTTCTGACGTTTTGTTTATCAGCGGAATAAAAGCAAGTTGCGTGTTGGCAAGCGCATAAGGTAATTGTTTCACTGTTGTAGGCTGAGTGATGAACTTAAATTTTCAGTACTCTAGGCACGGCTGTTACACACGAGTGTTATAGAGCTTATAACCCGGTGGTTTAACTTAATCCTAAGATCGAGCAACCGACCACGAGGGACAAAATCTACTTGAGTGTTTTCGTGTTTTGGAGGACACGTATAGCCGTTACGCTTGTGTGGCAATCATTGGCTTAATATTTAGAGGCCTATTTACGAAGAAAAATCCGTGTAATGTCCACCATGTCTGCTTTATAGAAATTAAATATCACTTGCTTTAGTAAAGAAACACATCGTCAGGTAAGCATATCACCTGATAGATTTGTTTTCAACGATGTAGTCTGCCAATCTACATTTTGCCAGTAAAGAATTATACCAACTCATTGTGAGAACAGTTATGGATTAGTATGATCCCTTTTAAGATTTATGCATTTACAGCTTATACTAGGTGAATATATTCTTATATGGTATTCTTTACATAATTTATAGTAACAAATATTTAATAAAGAGAAATTCAATGCACATTTTTGAAAAATGTCCTAATAATTCTATACTTTCTCAGTGCACTTATATTGTTTTTATCGTCTATCGCTTAGGCTACATTGATGATGAAAGTCAGAAAGATTATATTTAGAGAGAAAAAAAAAACATGTTCAAAACAGATAAGGCAGTGTCTTCACGGTAAATTTTTGTTGCAGTCATTCGTTGTGTAGCAATTTGTATGCATGACAACACTGTACTCATATGTTTTAAGATAGTTATCAAATAGCGACGTTTTTGTAACGTGTGTATTATTATTAGTTCAGACCAATAACATATTATTTAAAATTCGAATAATAGTGTTCTTTTAATGGATTGCTGACTTGCAGGTGGCCAGGTATCGGGTAACAGAAATGCTAGATGGCCGGGAAATCCGAATATCTCGGAATTTCGTATCGTGTCCCGTGATCGGTAACTAGACTTTATTTTCCCGGAATCCGAGCACTTGTTCTTATTTACCTTTAAGTGAGAAAAAAAATTAAAAAAAATTATATTTCACACAAAATTTTTGACATTTGAGTTTTGTGTTTGAATGTTAGTTCTATATAAATTTTGTTCCAGACTCCATACTACTGTCCAAATACCTGATATGTGACCTTAGGTACTAATGAGATTAGTAACAAGAAATGTGTCAATGATGCATTATCGATAAGTAACTAGAGAGTAAGAAGAAAGAAAGTGCTGAGTCTCAAGGCCTCATTCGGAACACAATAAGTCGATTGGCGGCTAATAATAATATTAAGTATTTTATCGGTCCCGTAGCCTAGTTGGTAGTGACCCTACCTGCGAAGCGAGGAGTCCTGGATTCGATTCCCGGCCGGAGCAGATATTTATGTAACAGATAAATATTTGTTATCGAGCCATGGGTGTCAGTGACGTGTTATTTGTGTACATGCCCCCCGCGATACAGGTAAACCCTTCTGTTTATCTATATGATAATACATATGTTAAACGCTATCAAGCACCGGGGCAAGATTCTGTTGCCACCCTGGTCCGTCTACATACAATAGGGGTCATACTTATGGGTCACCCTAATAAGGTAGACAGTTACAAAATCCTATACAATGACAATGAGAGAAACTTAAGTAATAATATTGTTATTACTAAGGTAATGTTATAATTTCTGTTCGATGAATAAAGTATAGATTTAGTTAACTATGAAAATAAATTCAATTCTAAATATTTACCTCATCTGTTGTAACAAAGTTGAATTTTAAATATATTTCTTACTTGAATCTTCACATAAAATACAATGTTAAAGGTAAAGGTCTTACCACAATTATTATAAATCAGGTAAGTAAATAGGGTATTTCTTCGTTATGTTATGGTTTTATCACAATGCCTTTTAACATGATATAGCTTTTAAAAGTCTTATCTGAAAATAACAAATTACAATTTCAAAGAAAAACTGTAATGTTGGCACGCTGCATGTTAGACACAAATGGGATTTAAAAAGTAATTTAAGTCTAGAAATATCTGAGTATATTTCCAAGTTTAATATCGCGACGTAATGGCACAGTCTAATGCATTATTTAATGCAGCCGGCCAACTGAAGCGCCACAGTAAAGTTGTATGCCGCCCGTACTTTCATTATTTCTTACGCCTATTTTAAAGGCTCAATACTTTTCTGTGTATTGTATATTGAAATGCATAGTCTGTGGCGTTCTTTAAATGGTATGACCTCTGTAAAGTTCCTATACTGTGGTAGTATTATCGTTGCGCTAACTTGTATTTACGACTAAATGGGGCATAAAAACATCTTGACATTAAACAGAGCATCGCCTTGAACTTCTTATCCAATGGAACTTGTATTTCTTTTTTATCAGAAGGATCGCTAACAAATTACCGCTTAACAGATATCCTTCTATCCCCGACTCGAGTGTTATCTGAAGTAAGGCCTACGCGAATGTGTTTTATGGTATTCCAGTTACCTATTAAAATAGGGAAGAAAAGGCTGGGAAGAAACTATTTTACTGTCTGTAGTAACCATTTAAAAACCAAAATGTACTTGCAGTACGCTAAATTAATTTGAAAAAAAAAAACGATAACATGTTATTTTTTATAGCAATCTAACAATCAATAAATGAACTGAATGTAACCGTTTGTTACTTCAAAAATAAGCACAACAAATAACCGCTTAAAGATATCCTAGAAACCGGGTATTATCTCCGTGACGCCCACACGGACGAGTTTTATGGTGTTCTATTATCTGTCTCCGCTGAAAATAAACTGCTTTGACAACCCTACAGATTGCTGCAATCGACGGCGTGAAATCTTCTAAATTACACCCTTGGATATGTTAATTGTGAGGCTTGTAATAGGTTTCGGAGTTATGACGGCAATATAGCATGAGTCAAAGAGTAGGTGCTATTGGGCTTGTTGGGGTGTATTAATATTTCAGTACATTAGAAGGTACATTTAATGGCAAGAGTGTATACTCTTGCATATGGGTATATGGGGAAAATATTCCTAATTTGATTTTGAGACACTCATTAATTTGAAGTGCTTGGCATTTGAAAAATTAAGTAATTGTTAAATAAGAATCTAAAACAAAGCTTAGATTTAATTTAAATCTAATTCTTTGAGACTTGACATAAAATAAATAAAAGTTTTAAATATCATTGTAATCAATTCAAGTTTTCAATATTTTTGCTGTTTTTAAAAGCTTTTATGTAACTTGATATGTTACGAAATTTTGTTTGGATAAAATCTTGGAAGTTGCATTAGAACTACTTCCTGCGTTCTTATGACGACACACTTCTTTACTTTAAATAATAATGCATCTTTATGTAGTTTTCTTTATATAGTATAACTTGATACTACGCTTAGAAATGTCTCTAGCTAAAGAGCACGATTAGTATTTGTTTTCCAGTATAAAACTGTATTTTTAGTTTTTTAAACTATAAATTTTTCTGTCATGAGCTTAAACAAAGTTTGGCATGTTTGTTCGTTTGCTTTTTATGTAACTATCTAGTATGTTGAAATCAAACCTCATACTTAGCGCAAAAAAAATGTCATACTTTGGTGTGTATGAAATATGAGTGTATTTTCAAGATGGAAGAGAAAAACAACAACATTATATTGTAATGACACAATTTTTATTCCTTATTTTAATTTAAATTAAAACCGAGGGTATTGTGATATATCTAATGCTACTTATTTGACGTCACGGGGTATTTTATGACGTCGAGGGGGAGTGGAACATAAAAAGCACGAAATTTTGTCACGGCGTTAAACGTACGACGAATGTCTTTCGGCGAAATTAAAAATGAAATGATTTATGGAGTGCTTCGGACGTACGAATATGACGCTGACTCAAGTCATACCGGCGATAAAAGATTAAGCATTATGATTTAATTCTGCGTCGGACTTTATTAAATGTGTCAACATAAAATTTTACGTTGACGGTTTTAGTAAAGTGAATCAGATTTCTGCATAAGATTGTCTTTGTTTCTTTTTATTTTCTGCCCTACTTGGAATTGACGGTGTCTTAGACTATATTAGACATATAAAACGTTTTTTATTTAATTGAATCGATCTGTCAGAGTAAATGTTACATTCTTTAGAAAATTATGAGTAGGTACTTCGGAATACTGAATTATATTCAAAGGCACGAATATGTAGATAGTTAACTACCTACACAGATTGAAATAAAATATTTTATAATTTGTATTTAAAAACACTCTCAAATTATTTTTTATGTTAATAAATATAAAGTAATACTCTAATTACATAAAGAATCACTCTCTATTACTTATTCTGCTACTTTTTCAATGATTACTACAACAATGCTTAATCAGTAATAACAAGAGTTACTTTAATTAATAATTTACACAATTTAGTTAATAACATGTTTGGTTTAATAACTTTAAAGTCTTCATTGATGCGAGACGTGAATAATAACAGGCTACGAAGTCAACACCCATGAAAGAGTTTATTAAAAAGCAATTTTGTGTTTATTCTGTCGTAATGTTATTAAAATTACCATGTTTCCATGCCAGAATCGACTCTCGGATAATTTTCGGGCAGTTCATTGTGGTAAATGTGTTATTTTGATGAAACTATGGTTAATCTGTAAGATATTAAACGATTAAATTGATGGATATTACAGTTCTGGGTTATTTTATAGGATATGGATAAATCAAATTGGAACGTAAAAGCAATTTCACTATAATTATAGACCTTGTTATAGATCACATAATTCAAGTAGCATCATAGTATCAGTACATTAGGTCAGACTAATCGCTTTCGTGTGAACTTTATTAGAGTTTTTGAAAATAAAACGTTTTTTTTAATCAAATAAATTCGATTTTCCGATGTATAACTGACATAATTTGGGTCGTGGGGGTCAGATTTTTTGCATTAAAAGTAGTGGATTTTACATCAATTATAATCAACCTTTAATATCTGAAGAAATTGGCATCATTCATAACAAAAATTCATAAAATCTTATTTTAATACCACTTGATGTTGGATCTACTCTTAAATATATTACAACCATAGTTTACATAATATATAACTGAAGTTCTGTTAACGTTTAAACTTATTTGAGGTAATAGCACCCCTAACGGACATTAGTAAAACCACTATAGTTACACAGTACGAAGTAAATAGTAGTAACTGCATCGAGCAATTTGTATGAACGTTTTCAAAACCCATATAGGTACAAACTCAAAACTGTCAAACCTATGTTAAAGTTTATGACACTAATTAATTGTAATTATTTTTTTGTCTTTGCTATATGATAATTGCTATATTATTTTGTGTTCGATTGTACTTAAATATCAAATTATAATATAGATAGAAGTTCTATTTTTATGAATTGTAAGAGGTGTCCTTGATGGTGGTACAAGCACTAACCCTGAAAATCTTAATGCCATGCTATCAATAAAATAAGGTCTAAGTGTTAAGCCTGTGTGAGCGGAAATCTTTCGTGTCAACCATTAGACCATTTCGTTAATAATTTATATTGAAGTAATTTTTTGTGGCAATGAACAGAGCAAATGTTTTTTTTTCATATGTTCTTGAGCTTAATAAATTGCTCAGTATATTAAGTTTTACTGTTAAATAACATTCTTGTTTTTTATAATTAAAAGGACCAGTATCTCTATAAGGACTATTCTCTAATTCCTGCCTTAAATATTTTAACGAATAGCAGTCATAGGAACAGCCAATAGAACGATTACTGATTACTTTAAGTTTTGTCTTTAAATTGTCAATTGTATAATATTTAAATTAAAACCATCAAGTAGATGTACTTTTCACATTCATGTATATTCCATACAAATTACCATGTCGGTGTCGCGATTTCTTAACTATTTCCCCAACCTAAAAGTGCTCGACGCGGCTAAAGAATTTTTTCCTTAAAATCAATGTATTAGTACACGGGGAATAATGTACGTAAATATTAAATATTAAACAAATTATTGGTAAAACAAATTAGAAAAATAAAGTGAAGTTGATTTTTTCAAGTCAATGATTTTCTTTTGCATTGCTCCTTTAATTTTATTATTCCAAGAAATTTAAACCAAAGCAACGTGGAAGACATCTGGTCTGCATATAAACCTTGTTGTTTGCTTACATTACTCTCAAAATTTTATTACTTTTCTTAATATTTTCTTACTCATTACAATCATACGAATTTCACTACATACCCAAATAAACAAAACAATATTTTAACGCAAACAATGAACACTGAAATTATTCACTCACATAATCACATATTTCCAAGTGTGTGTGACTTGTACGTATACTTAAAATGTGAACATCAATACTAAAACAAACAGTTATTTGTTACATCATTGTCTCCCTTGAAATCAAACCTAGAACAAGTAGAGCAGGCGCTCTATAACCAAACTCTTGAGACATTATCTTTTTAAAAAAAACTGCCTTAAATAAAGGCAAAAAGCAAAATTTTTGGAACAAAAATGTGTTACACAAAGCATAAAAGATGAGTATATAAAATTTTGTACCAAATTGTTTAATCTTTTAATCGAAATCTCTTTGATAAACAAAATGTAACACAATAAAAAACCAAATTAAACTGGTTTTGGGATGTATTTTGGAGATAAGGAAGGAAACGTTAAATGTTTTAAACATTATCATAATAAATATCGTCAGGATAAAAAAATCCCTATTGAATTAATTACTTGATAACAATTTTTAATGATATATCATCACACGATGTTGTAATTTGCTAACCTACTGATTTTATTCCCCAAAAAATACTTACAATAAGGTTTCGTATTCTATGCTAAAATTTCATTATCTTGCCATCTAATGCTTATAAGGTGTAATGTTATTATTAACGTACCGTATATCAATAATGTTTACCTATTTGATCTAATGGTTACCATATCCCAAAATTATACTTGAGTAGATGTTACATATACATAGGTATATGGTAGGTATACTACGGTACTCTAAATCCTCCCTGTTATATCCACACTAAAAATAATACCATAATGGCGCTCCGTTGTACCGTGAAAGAACACGAACACATAAAACACAGTTTCACATGTATAATTAGTATTATTATAATATTTAGACGATCTAAGTGTGACCGTATCCCAAATTTATATTCGATTAATGTAACGAAACGGCCAGCCTTATCGGCTCGTACTAATGGGTGCGCAAGTTTAATTTATTCACAAAGAGGAGTCCTGGTCCAAATTTAATTGTTGCTGACGTCGTGACATAAATCTTGCGAAATTCGAACGGAAGCAATTTACATAAACAATGTTGATGTTGCTTTACACCTTACGGATGTGTATATATTACAGTAAATTGTGTACAAATTTACTCAGAGACATGCAGTGAGTCAAGTATCTTCTATATCTAGTTTAAATTCTACACTAGATCGCACTCCACATTTTCTCAGGCCAAACTAGGCCTTATGAGCTCTTATGTTGTTCGAAGGCTTCGGCTTAACCAGCCCGTAGTTTTAAGGAAGCTCCAAAATATTTAAAGAACAGCTTGTGAGTAAGGTATTATAGTATTCAAAAATATATCTACAATAAAGATATCGGAAAAGCGCTTTTGTAAATTCCGGTATAATAGAAAAAAAAACTGTTTTTTAGATAATGTATCCTAATAGGATTTTATCTACCAGTAACTAGTAAATTATTTCTATAATTTATTGTAGTAATAAAGATCGTGAACTACTGAAATTATCTTTTTCTTCTTGTCATGTTTTAATATTTAAATTATATTATACTTTTAGTACTATGATTTGTTATGTTTATTTGTTATGTTATACACGTCATCTTTTAATTTGATAAAAATATATTTGAGAAGAAATGTTTTATTCATTATTTTTATAAAGGATGGACTTTACTTAGATAACTCAATTGAAATAAGAAAGGCTCTGTCCTTTCCGTAGCCGGTCTCTACGGGGTACGGGGATCAAAGTGTAACGGAGTGTAAAGGAAGACCGCACGAAGGTCGCAATTAGACGAGGCGTTTAATTACGAAATTCACGGTAACAACGAGGCTTCACTCCCCCTAGTCTTTCATGGGATTCGTTAGAAAGGCATGACCATAGTGAAGAGTGACAGCGAGTTTCTAGGATTATCTTTTAAACTCACTTTACCAAATTTACAAAATCTTATCTAATCTAGTCTTAATACATACCGGATTCAAAAGGGTTGATTCTTATTTTCTGTTCTGTTGAGTTTTATTTTCTGTTCTCTCTTTGAATGTGTTTGTGTGATAATTATGTGGTACCTGTAGGGGGTAACACGTATGCTATGAATGTATAGCGTTATTTAATTATAACTTATTACATAAGCCGCCGGGATACCTTATTTAGAAATTAAAGCAAGTTTGTACACAGTTTTATTTTACCTTAACTAATAGTCTCACTTCGGGATGCTGCGGGTTTTTGGTACATTTTACCAAATGTGTTTGTCCACATACAAGGTTACCATTATGACAAAATACATACTTTTTCCAGCCTCAGCAGCATTCTTACTATTCTAGGCTAATACGCTAATTCTAAGCTATATGTACCTAACTCAGAAATATCTAAACGCTATCGCCCTTACACTATATACATAATTTAAGTCAGTCTAGGGTTGTCCGTAATTCGATATTCGTATTATCATCAAGTTAAATTGTTTCGAGGAACGTCACTAGCGCGGATATAACAAAGGTTAAGCACTATCAAGAGGGGTTGGTTGGGGTAAGTCGCAGTGAAATTTTAGATGTCTGATACCAGTTTAAACGCCCATCCATTGTTTACCTGTGTTTTCATTTTCATTTGTCTTGTTTATATTTTATTAAGAAAAAAGCTTTCAGTATTTATAGAGATTTAAATATAAATATCTGCAAAGGAACGAACGAGCTAATTTCTGGTCCATACATTGATGCGCAAAAAACGAATATTGGTATCATTTCTACATCCACTCCTATACTACCAGGGTAACGAGGTTTGTTCTTAATCAAATACTTAATTTAACAGGTAAATATAATTATTAGTCTAGTGGTCCGAACGCTGGAGTCTCGAACGTCTCAGTTCCCGAACTTCTAATTTTCAATAAATAATAATAATTTTTATTATTACTGTAACTGCAAACCCGTTTGCTTTATTTATTCGGTAAAAAAGCTATCTCTAAAAATAGCATAACATATATATAAACTTATATTTAGGAGAAAAAAGTTAACCGATCAATATTATTTTCGTGTACTTTTCACTATTTACGCAGCGCACGCCGTAGAAACACGGGTTTTTCAGCTAAGTTAACAAATGACAACATGGTTGTAGCTAAATTCCACATTTAATATCTCTATGATATTAATCTATGACCATCCAGCATAATGTATCTACGAAACGATGATTTTTTTAATAGATTCTGTGGCTCTGGAGATCACTTGCCACAAAGTTTTGTTCACAGAATGCGCTCTCCCTCTTTATAATAATGTAATATTATATATGGCATATATTGATGATGTGAAATGTTTTTGATAAAGGTATAAAATTTATTTCGGTCAAGGAAAACATCTAAAGATATGCAAACCTGAGAGTTCTTCATAATGTTCTCAAAAGTGTGTGAAGTCTGACAATCCGCACTTGGCCAGCGTGCTGAACGGCCTTTATC
>DWPA01002646.1:0-15422 GCA_018251375.1 Calpodes ethlius
ATTGTTTAAATACAGCAATTCGGACAGTACTGAACAAAGAGTCCGCGTTCAAACCTCCATCTATAAGGACGGCGAGTTACTCATTCTCAAGCAAGAACACGTTTTACAAGGACGCGAAATACATCGGCAGATGGTTAGATGGCAAGATTCACGGCAGCGGCAAAATAGAATGGCCAGACGGGAAGTTGTATGCCGGTCAGTTTCAGTTGAATGCATTATGCGGTCACGGAAAAATTGAGATTCCCGGTGTAGGTAAGAAAAGAAAACATATTTACAATTTCCATACCTGTGCTACAAACGATTTTTATTAGAAATACGTGACTAAATCGCGTGATTTATCTTTTTATAAATAATGTTCAAGAACATAAAAATACGTAATTAGCGAATCGTGTATATTTCCAGGGACATACGATGGCCAATGGAAAGACAATATGCAGAATGGTTACGGCATCATGAAATATACGACGGGAGACATTTACGAGGGCTACTTCAAAGATGGACAGCCCCATGGCCATGGTATCAAAAAGCAGGGTGATTTTACGTCGTCTTCCGCGACGATTTATACAGGGGAATGGAACGCTGGAGTTCGCCAGGGGTATGGGGTTATGGACGACATTGGCAAAGGTGAAAAGTACTTGGGGAATTGGAACGATAATAAAAAACATGGTTGTGGCCTGATAGTAACACTCGACGGTATATACTACGAAGGTCTATTTACGAACGACACTCTAACGGTGAGTTAACGTTCTCGCTAAGTTGCACGTATTTGAGTACGATTGTGTACTAGGTAAAATAAATTTGGGTTAGGAAACACCTACCTTGAAAAATTTACTTTACTTATTATCACCAAACAAAAATTTTTTTTCGTAATTTAAATTTTTCAGATTCGCACAAATGTTTGTAAAAACTGTTTGTCTACTTATTATATTGATATTATTGCACAATAGGTATGAATTATGGTCTAATTGGCACGTATTCGAATTTTATTTGCTCGGAGATAATTCTTAGAATAAATAACGATCCTGTAGTAAAGCCTGAAGCGATTTAAATTCAGATTGAAGGCTGCAGTTAAATGAAAATAACTATACTACGACGATATAAGTTTCATTTTAATGTTATAGTTAGAATTATCAACTTTTAGTAGTATATGATTTATGAAATTTGTGTTTCACGTAGGATGATTATTATCGTGTCAATAATAAGTATATTACAAAGAGTAAGCTTTCATTATTTAAATGATCTTAACCTGCTAAATTTAGTTGATTTGGAGGTAACATCTTGAATAGTGAAGCAAGCAAACTATCGAATAGTTAGGTCTAACGAACATAGGACGCATTAATCTCCAATTATCGCTAATCTTACCCTATTGTCTAGTTCATTACCTAGGTCATCTCACATCGATATATCATGAAATGTTTCACGGCCCAGTAACCTGGTAGTGACTCTGCCTGCAAGGGAGGGGTCCTGTGTTCGATTCCCGGCCGGGACAGATATGTATGTGACAGATAAATATTTGTTTTCGGGTCATGGGTGTTAGTGACGTGTTATTTGTGTTGTCCATGCCACCCGCGACATGGAATACTACTACGGGGATATGAGTGTGTGAGCGTTTTTAATTTATGATGTATCGATCAGGGTCATGGGGTAATGGTGTTCGAGGACGGCACGCACTATGAAGGCGAGTTTCGGGCTGCGGGAGTGTTCGCCGGGAAAGGGGTGTTGACTTTCTCTAGTGGGGATAGAGTGGAAGGTTCACTCAGTGGCGCTTGGACTGAGGGGGTCAAGATATCAAACGGCGTTATGCATTTGAATGTCTCCAATCCCGTACTGCCTCCTAATTCAAAACCCAAGTAAGTTTATAATTTTTACTGATGTTAGGTTTTGACCGTGACTTCATGTAATGTTGAAATTCCTCTTACTAATACCTCGGCACCTACGCGAAGTACCGTCTTAAAATATTCATCAGTTTTTCAGCTAGGTCTTAAGAAATACAAGTGAAAATAGTATCAAATTTGGTTCAATAGTTTCTGCGTGATCCGTGATTAAACATACAAAGCGACAGACAAACTAAAAATGACTGTTTTAGCTTCTTCTACTCCTATAAAGTCCGCTAAAATTAGTTTCCCAGTTACAAATTCATTATATGTATTGATTTCGATTCCTTGTTATAAACAAGATTCATAAAACTGATAGAAATAAACACACACCGTAGTACCTGTTATCGTTCAAGCTTCTTTTTATACAGATAATTGGAAGTATTCATCTTTTATTCCTCCAATAGTTAGTACATAGAATTAGTCTTCAAAGGATTTCTCTTTTTCAAGTGGTTACGATACTAATAAATAACGACAGTGTAATGTCAAGTGATTACCATAGACAGTAATTTTTGTAAGACATTTGGGTAATCGGGTTAATGAAAGAGAATTAGAAAGAACTTTGATAGTCCATAAGGTAGATTCCACATGTCTATTAGTGTTCCAGAAGTTATCACCCGAATTAAAATGCCAAGTTTGATTATTGGTGTACCAATTGAGATTTCGTCAATTTTAAAGTGCGACAGGACGCGGATAATAAGTTTATTTTTGTACAATGTAAATATAAATATATGAAAAGTAATATGAAATACGAAAGCAGTTAATAGTTATATTAATGTTGAATCTAGAGTGGTACTTGTATAAAAAAACATTTTATTTTCAGCTCATTTGGAAAACTGAGCGTAGCGCCAAATCAAAAATGGAACGCTTTATTTCGCCAATGCTTTCAATGTCTCGGTGTATCAGAGACAATCCTTACTCCCACCGGAAACCACTTCGCCAATGGTCCATCTGGTCCAACCATAGACAATGTCAAAGTATGGCAGAATGTCGCAGTGGCCATTTCCTGCTCCCACAAGGAGAAACACCATAAACTACACAAGATTACGCACGGATCTGATTTAGAGAAGTCTATGGATAGCTTAGAAGTCATACCTCAGTTTGGACAGAAGGAACTTAACTTGAATGATTTTAAGGAACTTAAACAGTATTTGAGTAATGTAAGTATGAGACAGTACAACAATATTATAAATAATATGAATAATCTCCCAGTACTGAAAAATACTTGAATGGCGTCCACGTATCTGGAAATAAAGTGTAGGTCGAAACCAGACCGACTGACGACCTGAAGAAAACAGCGGGTATTCGCTGGATTCAGAAGGGTGAGGACTGGTCTGAGTGGCTCAAATTAGAATATGTCTATATCTAGAAGTGGACTTTCAAAGGCTGATAGATAGTAAAAAATATGAAATTACCTATTTTGACCGTTTTTTTTTTTTCACTTTTAAAAATTTTTGACCTGAATATGCCCGTATTTTTGACCACTATGCCCGTTTCTGAATTAATTAAAATATTGATTTAATAACTTAGTGTACACGAATTAATTACACGATTTCAGGCCTGTGAATCAACTCACCACCCACTCGGTCAGTTAGTACTGAGTCTGACCAACGCATTCAACACGACATACGGTGGAGTGAGAGTGCACCCATTGCTGCTCAGCCACGCGGTCAAGGAGCTGAAGAGCATCACCACACGGCTGTACCAGTTGGTGCGGCTCTTATTCCCCGCACTGCCGGTAGAGGGCGCTGACACCATACTGCAACGGGAGACGGATGGAGAGGAGGATGATAGTGGGTGCATAGAAGGGTAAGTTGGGGTTTTATTGACACTAAGGCATTCTATACATGCATTGGGACCTGCAATAATCAGTAATATATTCACATCGCATAGCAGTCCCGCTACTGGGTTCGGGTATCCTCACACAATGTGAGGGGTACAGTCCATAATCCACCACGCTGGCCAAATGGTGGACTTCACACACCTTCGAGGTGTGTGAAGTCCACCATTCACACTCTCGGGTATGCAGGTTTTTCTCACTATGTTTTCCTTCAGCGAAGCAAGTGATAATTAACTTGTAATACGCATATAACTTTTTGAAAATTAGTGATGCGTGCGGAATTTGAATTCACGGCCCCATGTTTGGGAAACCAACGTTCGAACGACTAGACTATCACTGCTTAATATATATTAATATTTGCAATAAAAATAAATTGGAATATATTATGTGGCCTTTGAAGAAAAACTAATTATGCCAAGACGAGCCAAATATGCCAATTTGGGGAAGGTTTGGATAATCACTAGAACGAATTTATTATTATTACATACATGTTAAGTGTGGATTCGACTACATTTTATTCATATATATCATTCGATTGTTGACATAGTCACAATAGTTAATTTCATTATAATCTGGCAAAATTACTTACATATCTAGGAAACATATCCCGAAGTTCCAAAGCCATTACGGATTGATTTGTAATTTCACCTAGTTGCTACTTTCTGTACTGTAGTGACCATTGCCACAGCGAACAGCGAACATGTATATCTACTCTATACTAATATTACACAGGGGTAATGTTTGAGAGTTTGTATGTATGCGGTATTCTTCGAAACCACTAATCGAATTTTCAAAACAATTTCACACGTAGATACGTTATCACAGGCTATATTTTTTTATCTTTTTTGCACTCTTGCGGGCCGTGGTGGGTCGCTAGTATTGATATGAATATAAAATCTCACAGGGACATATTATCCGGTTCGTGGGTGGTCCAAGCCGCACTGCTCAGCCGCGTGCACCCCGCTCTGTTCGTGCTGTACGCGCTACACAACAAGCGGGAGGACGATCTCTACTGGCGGCGGCTGCTCAAGTGGAACAAACAGCCCGATCACACGCTCATGGCCTTCCTTGGAATCGATCAGTGAGTGTTCCTTTACTTATCACAAGTTTATGTTTGACTGCAATAACGGTCAGTGGTTTAGTCTTTTTCAGGGTTCCTATGTTAAAACATAATACTTTCACGTTGTGGTTCTTCTATAAAAAACTAAAGGAAATAAATAAGCGATGTTTTATTTAACATGTGTCCGAGACTAGGATTTAACCACATTTTCAAAAATTTGCTCCCGGTTGACGGTGCATTATACATACCAACACCAGTTTACAAGTTGGACACTATTTCACAAGTTTAACACTAGTCCCTTATGGACACTAGTTCACCAATTCGATAATCGTTCACAACTCGACACTAGTTTAAAAGTTAGATACTAGTTCACAAGTTCGATACTAGTTCACAAATTCTACACCTATTCACAAATTTGACACTTATTCACAAGTTCGATACTATTTAACAAGTTGAACTAGTTTAAAAGTTCGGCAATAGTTTAAAAGTGTGACACTTATTCACAAGTTTGACACTGATTCACAAATTTAACATTATTCAACAAGTTCGACACTATTTCACAAGTTTGACACTAGTTTAAAAGTTCGACACTAGTTATCTATACTTTACACTGTCTTTACAGAAAGTTCTGGGTGGCTCCCGTCCACAACCCCCAATCATCTCCGCCGTATTCCCCGGTGAAGGAGCAGTTGTTCCAAGAGGCGGTGGAGACCTTGCAGCAGCTGAAGACCACGTTCTCGCCGATCGAAAAACTGCTTGTCATTCGCAGCACCTTCCAGAAGATGACTACCGCTGTTCAGAAGGAACTTGGTGAGTTATTGTCGGTGTTATATCTATATGTGATTATTTCGTCTCTTCTATATATCGCTGTATTTGTCTTCAATATAGTTTTATGCATCAATACAGCAAAAAATAAATATAACAAAAAAAACAGGAATATTAAAAAAAGCCAAAATATACGGAAAATATAAATATAATATTCCAAATTCAAACTTCTCAAACATGACGGTGTAAGAGTGTCCATTCATTGTGGCAGGCGAACAGTATCTGTGGAGTATGGACGAGCTGTTCCCCGTGTTCCACTTCGTGGTGGTGCGCGCGCGCATCCTGCAGCTCGGCTCCGAGATACACTTCGTGGAGGACTTCCTCGAGCCCGGCATGCAGCACGGGGAGCTGGGCCTTATGTTCACTACGCTTAAGGTATGTTGCATCTACCCTCAAGTGGAACTACCCTCAGTTCATGATTTATTTAGAACTACCCGCAAAATAAAAATTATCAACGGTCTCTACAGCTGATATTGAACCTATCTCTAATCGAATGAGTTTTATTCTAAGCCAGACTATCCATTGCTTAACAAAAAAGTAGATATTTGTTTTCATACCTTTGTTATGGATTTTAATCTTATATTAAAATAAAATAAGATAATACTTTGGTATTATGTATTTTACGAATGAAAAATAGTAGATGCTTTGGTTAAGCTAAACATTATTTTGAAATTTACATACTTGCGTTTTAACATATTTTCAAACGTGCTTAAAGCTGCCATCCTGCCTTTAGCCATTTAGGCCCATGTTGGCCAATTAGATACTTAATTTTAGAGATGATTGGAACTTAACAGGACTTGCGGTCTAGTTAACATGTTCATCATGAGTTAATAAATGATTTCCTGATTTCTTTTTTAGCCAGCAACGTATTGGCCATACTCTTAATAACATCATCAATCCGTCTGCTGCTTCAACTATATTTATAAAGACATAATTCAGTTTATTGTTTTCTAATACTATGCATTAATGTGTTTTTACTTAACGTTGTTATTCTGTTCTAGGCGTGCTACTTTCAAATCCTGCAAGAGAAGATGTCGATAAATTAAATGGAAGATTTTAATTCGTTTAATAAATAATGATCTCGCAATACACATGGTGCGGCGTGTTGTTTTACTCTGTAGGGTAGTCTTAAGTTATGATACTGAGTTTCATGTGATCTTCGCGAGATGGCGTTAGGTTTGCTGTTTGTCCGTTCCCAAAGTAGACTTAAGATTTTTTCATAAATTTTATTGTAAGTACTCATCTTGTTGAAACTGTTTTATAGATAGGTAGGTAGTTGCCTGAAATATTTCCAGTTCTAACGGAATAGTCGAAAAATCGACTGTTTTACATCAGTTTTATCTGTTTTATCAATTTTTGTTTTCTAATCTTTTGACCGAGTTCGAATTACTGTCAGTACGGCCGGCGGATCTGACTTTTTATGGTCAAGAAATCTGACTTCAGCAAGTAGATTTTGCTACGGTTGATAGATCTGACTTTGGCTAAGGTTCAGCAACTGTTGATGGAGTGGAGGAGAAGACACTAATTTAATTACAAGCTAATTTTAACCTAAATAACTTCCATATACGACAGTAATTGGAAAAACGAAATTAAAATAATCGCAGTCGTCTAGAACAGCGGCGAATAGTTTCGCGGAGGCTTCGATTTATCAAGGAGTCGAGATGCAACTCCTTGACAATCGACCGGCCGCTCCTAGGCCTTTAAACTGCTCTTCGCCGCCACTCCGTCAGTCAACATTAACCCTAATAGCTTCTGTTGATAACTTTAACTACGGTGTTTACATCTGACTACGCTCGATAGATCCAGTTACGCTCACGAAAACAATCAAATTTCGACACAAAGTTTAACGAAATTTACCTTACTCAATTTTGACAAAACTAATATGTGGTAGTTAAATCGTGACCACGTGACACTGGGTCGAAATATCGGCGTACAAAATACATATCGTGAGTACCCGTATGATAAGTAAAGTGTGGTCCAGTCAACGAGTTAAGTTTGAAATCTGTAATGTGTCCAATAGTACCGCCTGTTTGTTTATTCACCAACTTCAAATTATCGTTACTACCAACACTAGACTTAGGGTAGCGCTTGCTGGAATGTTATTTATATATACATAATAACTGATTGATGTTTGTACGTCAAAGGTATTTTAGAAAAACTATTAGAGGATCTATTAATGCAATAGATCTCAGAATGATTTTTGAAAAAAAAATCTTTTTGTCTGTGCGTTTGTTTCCCTTTATGTATGTAACTTTATTTCATCGGTTCAGAAACAAAAAATATGTCAATTTAAAGAGTTCATTGTAAGCATTTTATCGAGCGGCATAAGTTTTCGATGTGAAGCTAAGACGGTCTTAAGTAAAAAATACGTATTCTTAAAATATCTCGTTTTGCAATCATTAAGTACAATAAGTTTAAGTAGGTAGTGTTAACGTCTCTCTTTGAATAAAACTATGTTACTTTTTCGTTTATCTTTCTTTTCTTTTTCTTGACTCTAAGCGAAAACTACGGGTGTATTGCTTGACAACTTTGCTTATATTTTTTATTATTTTACTTAAATACGGAGAACTTTTCAAACGTTTCCTTTCACAATCACTTCCTCCTCATTTCCTGACGGGCATTTTCAATTATCTATTCATCCATAATCAAGTAAGTTGCCTAGCAACTAGGACAGTCGTGGTGATAGTTATTATTTTACCTATTAACTTTGATTTGAAAAGTTGACCATGTTTTCGTAAATCAATTATATAAACCCTTGTCTTTTAATCAGACTAGAAAAGTTCAAATATTTTTTAAAATCAGGCGCTTGGTACATACCTCTACGGACTTTGCGTGCTCAGTAAACGAAATACGCCACCCTTCCGCGCGCACTATCCGCTTGCTATATCGTCTCCCTAACAATAGGGTTCATACTTATCTACATTTATTTGTAAATTACGTTTAACAAGATATATCTGTAATTAAAAAACCCCATTAATATCTTTCTTGTAGCAAGTTTGATAAGCTCGTCGTTCTTGTAGTTCACTCCCCAATATCCAGCGCAGAAGTTATCGAATATTGTGTGCGGAGTGTGCTTGTAGCATTATAAGTTATGTACTGTAGGGAGTGAGTATTCTGTTTGTTATTTTCATCTACCTCTATCTTAGTTAATTTTATCAGCGGTGCATAATGTCCAAATACTGTTAGGTTAAACGTCATTAAATTTGTAACCTGTCTTGTAGTAGTCACTAAGGAAAGCCATATTTTAATTTATTTCTCACGTCTTGATAAATTAATATATATTTGTTTTGATTTATTTTATTGTATAGCTTTTAAAATATATTTGTTTAATATTATCTCGGATATAAAAACATTCTTGCCATATTTTCATTTTCTTTTATTTTAAATTGCTTTAAAAGCTTTTTAATATTTGAATCAGACTTATTGTAAATTTTGTTTGTGCCAAAAATAATTAACGTGGTTTCGGTTTTGTTAAATTATAATTAGAGTTAACTGTATAATTATATAAGTAAGCGTATAATGTCGGTTGCTAACGCCTTGTGTCTGTATCTTGAACAAAAAGCAATAAAGGAATAAATAATTTTAATATTATAGCAATAATTTAAGTAAATATTAGTACGATGTAATTTGGTAAATATATTTTTCTCTGATTATACAAAAGTTCAATGTAACGATATAAATATATTTGTATAGTATTGATGACTGAAAAACTTGTTAAACTATTCGAACACCATCGACGTCGTTGGATCCCACCCGATTAATAGTTCATTGTTTTATTTACTAGTTCTAGTTAGTAACTAGCTTTATTATAATGTTTTCGAATAATAAAACATGGTTTCGCGAGGCAACATTTAAAAAGTATATGAATTCGATATAATTCCAAGTAATTGTTATTATTTATTTTTTTATAATTTATTTTGTTTGTAACAGCTGTAAAAATAATAACATTAAAAAAATGTATTATCGTTGCAAGTATGAAGGCTTTAATTATTCATAAGTTATATTGTTTAGTGATATTATCTTATTTGTTGCTGTTGTTAAAAGTTGTATAGTTTCTGTAACAACATTTTAGTACAAACCTGTCAAAAGCCATCTAAAAATGATTAAGAACACATTTTAAAACAGTTAACGTAATTTGTTTACGGCCACGTAAATCCAAAGAATCGAATCGACCATAATTATTGGTTTGGTATATGCATTGTTATTCTCATATTGTTCGACTACTTTAGTTGGTTGACGTGTAGATGTTGTTAGTAGTGATACTTTTACGTAAAGATTGAAACAAAGTCAACATGCAATGTCGTAAAATAGATCGAAAGAAGTTTACATAGTCATTGTAAGTTATCTCGCGTGTTACAGTATTTAAAAGAAAAAGTATATTTAAAATTAATAAAAACGCCAGGAAAACTACTGTTTGATTTTTTTTTATTTTATAACCTGCGCAGACGAGGACCATTAATTTGATCAAGGTACGAAACACATGATTTAGGAGACTGCTTTTCAAAGACAAAGGTTATCTCCATTTTATATTAATGCTGAACAAAATTAAAAAAAAGAACACATTTATTTAATATATCAGGCGCTGGTTACTTCATTACTATATAGAATGAAAGTACTCGTCAATACCAATCAAACGAGCCTAAACTCGATGGGGTTGTGTTGTCTTATTCAGGGGTTACAATGGGCACCTTCCAGATCCATCAGATCGACGGTTTCAAATTTATGAATTGTCTCAGAAATGAGTTAGTATGCAAAATTTCAGCTTGATCTGATATCAAGAAGTTCAAATATCGATCACAAAATTCCGCCCGGATACACCTACATACATACGTATAAATAAAAAGAGAGAGTTAAATAAAAGTGTGTAATATAGAAAACCTTAAGTTTGTAAAGTTTTGGGAAACAGCAATAATACACCAAACACATATTTATTAAGGCTATTTATTTCATTCCTATAAAATAACATACCAAATGTCTCTTTTGTACAACATCATATCAAAAATGTACACCATTATATAAATTTCGTGTCAGGTAAATGTTACCTAGCTACGTCCGTGATTCCTTCTGTTACCTCGTGGCTACACATAAATATAATTATAGTCCTCTCACACTAATCTCCGACCAGCACGAAGTACTGTCTACCTGTAATGCTGTACGATATATCTGGACGTGCGCGCGTCCCGTTCAACCCTCGACCACCGACGCGTTAAAACATCCACTTCCAATGATTATAAAACCTACTGACACACCTACTTTATTTATGTATTTCGCGGTGACTGGATCATTAAAATGGTACTTATCGACGATTGTATTAAAACTTCAGCGAGCGATAAAAATGTATAAATGCTAATTATTAATTTTAAAATTCCTGTTTTACGCCCTACTTTTTATATACTTTATTTTTAAAATGTATTGCATGAATCTCCAGTCACTGCACAAGGCTCCGTGTAGCTGTAAGTGGTGTATACGTTGAAGGCAGCATGTCCTATTTGTCATTAACAAATAAGACAGGACACCCTGCAGCCAATGTACCACGAAGGTGCCTTCTACTGAATACGCAGTGATACGATGCCATCTATCGTGTAGATTTGAACATTAACACAATGTATAATATCGTCGTTGCCAAACGTAACACAAAGTCGTACGGTTAGAATTTAAAAAATCAACAGTTTTCTAACCAAAATTTCATTAAAAAACAATTGATTAGTGCCTATGAATACTATACCAGATATATGTATATACGATCGTTTTTTAAAAAATCATCAGAATATAGTCAAAGGAAGTGTCGTAACAATATACCAATACTCACAGCAAATTTACATTTAACAACGACGATAATCATTGAAATAACGTGAAAAACGACAACATTATTCACTTTACGGATGAAATCGTATCGTAATCGCACAAAAACCGTGAACACCTCGAAGCGGTGGCTAAAACAGCTTCTAAACACGAAAACCGAATTCGTTCTATCCTAGAGGCAAGAATTAAATTCCGCGGACGTTAAAAACGATCATTGATGAGTCGCGATAGATATGTGGTACAGCAAAAGCACAACCTTACATAATTACTTTTACATATACATAACATAATAAAATTACACCGTTTCATATTTTGTTCGTGTCATCCACTGCCATGCTATTTTGATTTGTACTATGTTTACAAGCAAAAGAACCTCTGTTACGACAGTACTTGAGTTTTTGAAGAAAACATTACACGCAATATAATTTTACCTTATACCTACTTAATTTATTACAGAAATAAACCATTCATTGGAGTTTTTAAACAATAGTAACACATTGATCCAACTGCTTAGCAAATTTTATGCACAAATCAAAATCAATATGCTTTGTAATGTACAGTACGTATAGCATTCTCTATAAACGTTAAATTATTTCTTTAAACTCATTTCTGCAGGTACAGATGCTAAGTAAAGTCAAAATTAGAATTTACAGACCGTAGAACACTATTTGGCTATAAAAAAAAAACTATAAAATATGGCCACCGAGTTGTTCGAACGCATGATTTTAAAAGCACCGCGAAAAACGAAGGAGTCCTGTGTATTGCAATAGTAAGCTCGCGAATCGAAATCATTGATTATTGCGCCAAATCACATAATACACCTAACACACCGATATAATTAATTTAATACTATATAAAATCATATTCTGAAAATTAATGATACAACAAAGAATAACTCGATCTTTCTACACAATTTAAATACAAAATAAAACAATAAAACTACGCAATATAAAAGGTATTAATAGCAAAATATCAATCGAAATTTATTGCATGCATTATATTTATATATCAAATTAACAATATTAAGTTTCTAAACAACATACAATTGGACGATTTTCAATGTCAAAACGTAATTATAGTCTGTGCTCTAAGATGAAGTTTCAAATATATTATATTTCTAATTAAGACAGGGATTTCAATAAAATACTTGTAGTCCTCTGTAAAATAATAATAAAAAAACATTTTTCATTCATAAACATAACTTACTACTTAATCATAAGCTTAGTGTTACCAGTATATGAACCAACAATTGCCATTTATTGTTTATTAACTCGATAATTGACGTATAAAATCACACAACAACTTAAACAATTGACCGCATGAACTTACAGCCAACATATTATGACATTCTTAACAAAAAAATCTAAATTCAAATTAAATCGTTACAAAAAAAAAAACTCAAATCTCATCGCACAGACCACCCCACACGAACACAGCAAATAGATTACAATTCACAGGGAAGAATAAGTAGATTCTCGCGTACGAACGCGAAAAACGGCTCGTTGAAACGACGGTACGCTTATAACTAAAGTCGAATCCATATTTAGGCGAACTTTTTTCACAAATATAGTGTTGCCATGTGCTGGCGAAATTTAATAGTAATTTAATGGTGTCGGTGTTATTTAACTACTTTGTCAGTAATTTAATATAAATTTAAATAGTTAGTTAGTAATAAAAATAATATAAAATTTTAGTAACAACCAACCAATTATATGTAACCACTAAATACAATAAAAAAAAAGATTTAATTAATCTCAATGCCAGTAATATTTTTTTATAATTCAGGGCTGAAAAAATAATATGTCACTAATAAGTATATAATAAAGGTTACTTTTCAAAGTCACCAAAAATAAATAGTGCAATTTTACAAAACGTCTAAAAAAACGCAAAATTCCACACTATGGCAACATTGTATGTATCGAACTGTCAAAAAAAAACTTCATCTAATTATGGACTCTGGTACAGAAAAATCAACGTATATATTACTATAACATCCTACGGCTAAGTGTTAGTCGCTTACGAATAAATGCTTTCTAACGCGGCGTAACGAATATGGCGCGCGACTGACACGCAGACGATCGTGTTATATATTTTATCATATATATAATTGTAACAGGCACTAAGTGGACGATGCATCATGTTGCAGATTTGAAACAATACGCGTATTATAAATAAGGAATGTAGATAACGATCAGCAAATGAGTTTCTATAAACTTTTTTCAATAAATTATTTTCGTTCATCTGTCGTTGAAATCTTATCAGAAGAACTAATTATTATTTTACACCTATAACTTATCTATGCAGTTAACTATCCGTACTTACCGATAAACTTTTAAACATTCGAAGATTAATGCTTTATTGAAACACAAAAATGCATTTCCAGCTACTATAGTGTGACCCCTTATCGTCAATACGGGTCGGGTAGGTTATAGAAACTGGTAGTTAAAGATCTATGGTTTACAAGAAACGTCTGCATGACCGTCGCGATTTAACCGTATAATCCACATTGCACTTTGATAGACGTCTAATAAAAAAAATATATTTGAATAACCTTTGAATAAATCAAAAAATTATATCTCAAAGAAATAAAGTATCATAATATAATTTCAATACAGTGATGTTTATCGTACTCAAAGCTTCAGGCTTTTGAACTATTTGTTAGGGACATACGTTTGCGTAAATTGACTAAAAAACTAAATGTTTAAGAAACTAAATCCATGCTTTTACACTGCAAACAGTTCAGTAACTGTGCTGTTCACCATTGAGGAGTTCCCTGGTCTGGAGCAATTCATACTCGTCACAAAGATGCATTGTCGCAACGTAGTGTTTCGAACTCAACTTGCAATATTTGACCCAAACAAATATATTAACAAAAATTACAAGTTAAATAATAGCTTGTTTTTAAAAGCTTTTTCGAACAGTACTAGTTAAACAGATAATAAACTATACCATCAATTAAAATCACATAAAAATCACCGCGTTGCCTTACGTTTTTTTTAATAAGCAAAAATATTAAGCAAAACAAATTTAATACGTTTTCGACAGCAAAACTCAAATAGTAGTCAATGTTTTGATTCCAGAATGCCCGAAGGAACGGAGAATTTCAAGTATTTTAAATTTCATTTCGTTGCTATAGCAACTGTTTAGCAGCGAAACGTGCTTAGCTTCTTTTGTGTTTTTGTATTGAAAAACAATATCTTCTCTTTGTTAATTAACGTGCCACTAATTATACATCACTAGCTCAAGAGCATATCACGAACGCCTCGAGTTCGATAAACATCTGTGTCAAGTGTATCGCCATCCCGCTCGCACTCCATACACAACATGCGACAGAGATAGCACGACAGCCGTCTGACGTATCGCACTCGTGCGGTATTACGATAGGGATGTTTCTCCGGTCAGTACACTTTAAACTCTATGTGAACCGCCGTAAAGTTTTGATTCTAATTTTTAAAACTTGTAACTATTCGTCTATAGGGAAATGTTAAGGTTCTTTCAAGGTCAACCGTCCGTTGCCATATCACGTGGGAAGTTGGTTAAACTAATTTATTATGTGGATTACAGGTTATCAAACTCAGGAGCGTTAATCAAAGGACAAGTTTACAAACACGGAGATATCGGTTCTGATAAAAACATAATACGGTACAAAACTTATACCATCGTAGTCACTAAATAACAAACTAACATGTACAATGTGAAAAATAATTAATATAATAATTATTATCGTCCTAAATCGAATACTAAAACCGAGTTCACGTAGTCGTTTCGTATTTTTCTTTTTTTGTTAAGTTAATAAAAATCTTATTTACACGCCTACTTCCAAAACAATTATAGATTGATTATGTATTTAATTAAAATTATAAAATAATTATAAAAAAAATCAATAAAACTTTTTTTTTTTGCTAAGCAATTAAGATTAAAAATAAATAGATGACGGACCGTGCCGAGGTGAAGTTGAAGCGTTTCATTTTTATTTAAATTAAAAAAATATTAACAAGTTCAGTATCCGAGATTTTGTTTT
>DWPA01002647.1:0-15418 GCA_018251375.1 Calpodes ethlius
ATACAGACAAACATTCATTTTTATATAGTAGATTTTTATTTAACTTGCAGTAGTTACATCATTAAAGGCGTGTTTGAGTTTTTTAAGTATAAGTTAGTTAAATTTTACTCATGAAAAATGGTGGTGTTATGATACAAATAAGAAGTCAATATTTAAGAAAAAAAAAAATTATGATTCAATAATTTAAAAAGGTATGTTTAAATTGTATTATTTTAGTACATATATTATTTATCCGACTGTGAAATATCTATTAAATAAATTAAAAATTGTTCGTGTCAGCGCCAACATGCAACTATAATTAAGTTCCTTATGTTCATATTTGCTACACTACTACTAGCCTATTAAATAATCTGCCAAAGACTAATCTCTGATATTGTCTTCCGTTACTACATATTTCCGTCATAGACAATAGACAATTACTTCCACTGCATTCAAACCGCAAGCCGCGTAAAGGAACTGCGGTTCAAACATCGAGATTAGAATCTATATAGTACTTATTGATAATTTTCAACTAGGAACTATTAGGACTACTTTTCATTTCAGTAAATAGATCGTTTTCCTAGAAGCAGAAGATAAAACCAGTCAACACTAAGCATCGTCTTCTACTAAAAATATTTTAACTGAAAACATATAATTCTTTTGATATAAATAAGTAAAACTTAGATGTCTTTGCTGGGTAAAATCTAAGCACAAGTTTTTCAGTCAACCTGAGCGAAGTCCAAATACGCTTTATAGATCTCGAACCTAAGATGAACAACAAATGAATGTGTCCAGATAGTTTCAACCCAAGTAGACATTCTAACAATAGCGCAGCGACGATTCAAGCACCTTTTAGTTATTTTAACAGAAAATCCTTTAAAAGTGCTACGGAGTGCGGCCCGGCGCGGCGCACGGCGTCCGAGGGCATTTGATTTAGATAACGGTCCTTCTGAGATCTGCTGCGCCCTCCTCCCTCGCTTTATAGTTAAGACCACTTTATAAAATAGATATAAACACCTATATACATTCTATTTATCCTATTCCTTGTTGTAAAATAGTATGCATGCACTGCAATATTAGCACAATATCTAGTGTATGAAAGTAGGTAAATAAGGTAATCTGACTTCACTTCTATTTTTTATCTTTGTTTATCTAACAAAGATAGTTAATGGTAGTGCCATTAAAGGTTAATAACTATTGAACTCCTAACATTAAGTAAGCTATATTGTTTCAAAGAGATTTAAATATTCTTTTGTTTTAATGCGTAAACAATATAACATCTAACCACAATAATAAAACGATAGCAATACACTGTATGTATAAATTTTGTCATAGAGGCAGTATAAGAATTATTACCAAATCTTCTCTCACATTGCGGTAAATATGATCCGTACATTTAGATATTTAAGTTTACTTCATACTCCTAAAACTCTTTTGAACCACGTTGTCTATTGATGATATACGTTTAAAAATCCTTGCAGCAATAAACACTTTCTTCTTCTTTTCTTGTCTTCTTTCATCTTCTTGAAGATTAGCTTCAAATACACATACAAATAAAACTATGTACTGATCTATAATAAATAGGTACCCTTTTTTTATAAAACTAAGAGTATCACAACACGTAATCCGTCTAAATGCTGTAAAGTATTTTAAGTTACCAAGAAAGCATTTTCAAGCAGTAGCTATTAAGGACCCTGACATCCCCTTCTGTTTCAATATGTAAATAGCAAGAATGCTCTCTGGTTCGTGGTGAGATTTACTGCTGTTTATAGTGGATATTTTGAGTCGCGGTTTAAACTGTGGGTTTTGAAAGACTAATGGAGTTTGTGTTGATATCGGTTTTAATATATTTCAGGGTATATTCCTATTATTATTATTAGGGTATTCGATGGATTCAAAACGCTCAGGACCGGTCTGAGTGGCGCAAATTAGGGAAGGCCTATGTCCAGCAGTGGAACTTCAAAGGCTGATAGATAGATACTCTAATTTTAATCGGGTATGTTAAACTATTATGACATTTATTGTATGTAGGTCAGTATGTAGTCAGAAATGGACTCATGTTAAAAATTCCTGACACATCTCTTTCCCTGCTATTCACTGTTTTGTTTGTATGAATATCCGTCTAGTCAGCATTCTGCAGCGTGCAGCACATGTATTGATTACGTAGATTTGTTTATGTTATACAAATTATACTTAAGCTGTTTATTTCGTAAAACTGTAGGTCATTGAATTTGTGAATAATTTGATACCGGCAGTTAGATACATAAATTTTTAGCCGGGTTGACAGATTTGAAGAAAGAAAAAGATGATTGTGACGTTTTATGTTGTAAAATATAAATAATTTTCTATTTAATCATCATTAATACATTCAAAGTAGTTATTATCAAAATAGTTTTATATCTTGGCCTGATTCTAAAACATATAAGTATAATGTGGAAAAAACTTTAAAATAATACAAAAATCTTTTACAAATCTTTAGACATAAGTAACGTTTGTCTATCTTTGATTTTAATCAAAAAAGTTTTATATAAGGAGATGTCAATAGTATATATAGTGATGAATACATAAACTAATCATCTTCCAATAAGTGACTAGTTAGCTAGCCGTTGTATTGTGATTTAAATATACATTTGCATGGGACGCTTGGGTATCTCCTCATACCTCTGATTTACTGTGTATAATATTTCAAAACTGACAAAAAATAACAGTCTTCAAAGTAATAAACTTTAAATAGGAGAACAAAAAGTTATTACTTAGCATTAAAATTGTATATATACATGTAATATTTCAGGAGTTTTTTTATTCCTAATGGATTCCATCTAGTACCGAGTATCTGTTCAATCATGTTGTAAACATCAATCACATCCAACAATATTTGACATTGCTAATAGTGCCTCGTAGGAAGCAGGAGTAGAGGAGCACCGACCGGTGAACAGCCCCGCCAGCATGGTTCCCACCAGCGGCGTCTGGTACTTCTCGCTGACCCGCCCCATGAACTGGAACAGCAGCCCGTCCGACGACATCGCGTAGATGATGCGCGGCAGCGGGAACACCGCGCCCAGCAGGCTGCACACACACACACACCGCTTGCGGTCACCGCGTCATACACACATTGCGCCAGCTTTACGTTTATAAAGCTGGAGGACTATAAGTAGTAATAATAATAATTGAATGTAGCCCAGAGTGCGAAATGCTTTAAAAACCGGTGGTGGACATTTAATTTTGTAACATTTATGGCTTAGTGTACAGATAGAGATACAGATAGAATTGTAGAAGTATTCTAATGAATATTAGGTTAGAAGCCCTGGAGACACGACACGACAAGTTTTCGTCTAATTTCTTTAATATGTTACTAATTGCTCATTTTTAACTAAGTCTAATCAATTAGTTAGTTCTGAAATCTGTTCTTGTTCTATAGAATTTCCGACACACAAATTCCCCCAAACAAGACGGGTGTTACAAGACTGATTTTTCTACGCCTATTTGTAAATCTCGCCTCATCTGGTCAAAGATCGACTTACAATGAACCGTAAGAGATCAACGGCAGATATTTGGTTTAATAAGATAAGATGGCTGGCTACACCCAGGTTCGCCAAGGCACGGTACCTGGAGCAGAGCGCGCAGATGGCGCCCACGCTGACGGCGTACTTGGCCCACGGCCAGCCCAGCTGGTCGTACACGAACGGGAACGGGGCCTTCTCGTCCTGCACGCACCAAACGTAGACAATTACTGTATACCCTTTCTAATGTTAACATTCCTTCGCATACGAACATGACCTTATGTCTGAGATTTGCAACACGTACAATTTTCCACAACGATATATATATATAAAATAGATTCTTACTTTCCCTTAATCACTGAATAAAATATATTAGCGATGTAGCATTGATCATAATTAAACTTTATACAGGTCTTATGTCCCATACAAATAAATGTAGCAATAGATGCACGTCGCCGTACTGACCTGCATGTAGTAGGGCAGCATGAGCGTGAGCACGGACGACACGCCGCAGTAGGCCAGGAACACGATAAGCAGCGAGGCCACCACCGCGAACGGGATGCTCTTCTGCGGCCGCCGGGCCTCCTCGCCCGCCGTCGCCACGCAGTCGAAGCCTGCGACCGACACACTCGTTAGCCTCGGGACATCCCTCACGACTATTTTTAATAATAATACAGTCGCAATATACAGACCCCCCCCCCCCATCCGCTATATTGCATGCTGGCGTCCGAGACGTCCGAACGAATTACCGTTAGCGACATTATTGTTATTGTATCGCTACCAAAAATTGCATTGGCCGAGCTCCATTCTAAATAATACGTATTGTACAGAAGTAACCCACCTATAAATCCATAGAAGCAAACCGCAGCGCCTTTGATGATGCCAGCGAGACCATACGGGGCGAAACCGCCTGTGCCAAAGTCTTTTTTGTCAGATTTGGGAACTTCTGAGGCATCGATGCGCCAATTCTTGGTGTCAGCTGGAAACAAAGTTACAAGTTAACGAAAATAAATACACCAACGTTCACATATACATCCCTCCACGCAGTGCCCCCTGGACACGGGTGGCAAGTTTGTGTCCATCCTTGCTATACCCAAGCTCTCTCCCATTTCAGTTTGTCGTACTCCATGTAGGACACTTGTATATATAGAAATGTGTGTTTATTTATAAAAATGGCCGATCCATCTGTGAGTGTCCATCACAATCATCTGTCATCAGTAACACCAAGGGTGTCACCGAACCCCGCCCCGGATGAAAACGCTGCCTTGACTCGAGCAAGAGGGTACGTTAGGCAAAATAGCCCAAGTATAGTTCAGTTAAGCCGTCCATGTGGGTTTGAGCCAAGGTCAGATAGTACCTTTAATGTACTTCAAGCAATAACAATATACACTCCATAACAACTGTTAGTAACGTGAGGAATCAATTAAGTAAATTGATGTTTGTATCGACAATTCATTATCCTCAATCAATAATGACGTTACGTCGATCTGGGTCACATTCATCATCGTGCAAAGGCATTTAGTATCTTCTAAGAAGCACCCGACTCCTGTCAGTTCGCTGGTTTGTACCAGTTGTTTCGACCTGGACACTGGGTTGAGACGGTTCATGTTAAAAATATTATTATGAGAAAATAATTTACTGACGGTGGTATTTAATGATTTCTAATTTAGTCTGATTACATTCATTGCACACAGTCAATATAATATGTACTTGAACTGACCAGAAATAGAAATATTGAGTGTTATTAACTTAAAACTATAATAATATTTAAAGTTATATTATGGAATAATGAACTGATCTATGTACTTTGTATCCTGGTGATATTTATAAATAAAACACTTAAAACTTCCTGGACCCTTTTCTATTTTAGTCATAATTTAAATTTTTATTAGTTTGAAAAAAGAAAAGGGGAAACAGGTCATTATTTTTCAGTTGTTGTTTTTTCTACAAAAAATAAGTGTTTGAGTATATACTCGTCTTTTATTCATAAATCATTAATAACAATATAATGGTACAATTTATTTTTAAACATTACATTTTCTTTAGATTAAATACATATAAAAGATAGGTTTTTTGTAATTTCTAAATCCTATTCAGAGATTTTAAATTTCCACCGATTTCATCTCGCCTATATGGCGGTTCGTGGTCTTCGTTGGGTAACTAGTAGCAAAATTCAGTCTTCGAGAGAAGATCAAGACATTATACGTTTGTAGGTTTAGGGACTCCATATTTCTAGGTATATCATAAAAGGAACCTTACAGAAGGAAGAGTCAGAGTGGCTGTGTAAATGTACCTTTGAACGTTCCAGATATGATGACGAAGAGCACGACGCACAGGTTGACGCCGGTGCAGAAGTTGTTGAACTTGGTCGACTCCTTCACGCCGAACGCCAGCGCCACTGTTCGACAAAATATAACGAACATTCATTTAGATTTTCGACCGTTTACGGGCTACTTAACCGAGACGTAACCTAACCTCTAATCTCTGTGTTTAAGTCTACTTTGATCATACATAATACGTACAAACAACTTGGTATTTAATCCATATAAATAGTATTCTATATTTCAAACAGAGTTATAAACTGTCTGTATACTAAATATCATTCATTTTAATTTTAATTAAGAGAAATACATTTATGTAAAATACACGAAAACATTTAATTTGTAATTAGTAAGAATTATGCTTATATGTAGTAGTAGACATTCAATGGCTGATAAATAGATAGACAGATAGAACTATCTGTATAAACCTGTGGAGTTTCGCATAGAAGCATGTTCAGGTGTGACCAGGTATCTTACGTGTTCACGGTGTTCAAGCTTTTCAAATATGAAGGAACACGTGAATAAAGCGTGCAAGATTTGATCTCATACTGATTTTATTTGTAAAAATATATCACCGGCTGCGTGTCATGTATACGAGTGTTGCATAAACAGGGTGCATCGACATTGGAATTATGCTACAACATACTGCGCAGTAATCTGTGTCAACAAGAAGGATACAATAGAAGCAATATTGAGCAGTGTTCACATTACCCGAGAACATCATGATGACGCTGAAGGCGAACAGGTCCGGGTAGCGCGCCAGGTGCGGCGAGTCCATCGGCATCCAGGCCTGCAGCTGAGTGGAGATCGCCTTGTCCAGCAGGGAGTCCAGGTACTCGCTGAGCGCTTTCACTACCGATGCCGCACCTAGTATTGATATATATATCATCGTGTAATTATGGCATTGACTTGTTCACCATAAGTAACATTAGAGGGAGACATAAGCGCTTCCGTGCTCGGGAGGATACATTTAATTCATTGCTTCATGTTCACTCCGATCGATACTGTAGCAGTTTTGTCAGCTTTCGGGAGATATAAGTGAGAAGGTTTGACACACGAGTTAAGTCTTTTACTAACATATTATCCGACGGGTTCCATGGTATTAATATAAACAATATTTTGAAAGTTGAAAAAACCGCCACACGCCAATCTACAGAACGAGTAGTAGTATAAATCAATAGGTTGCAACCATAATACTATGAAGTATCTTATCTAATAAAACAAATTCATTACGATCAATGCACATATTATCCTTCTGATATCATATTGACGTCACTCGCCTAGACGGAACAATGAATATTTCAGTGTGGCTTGAAGGAAAACATTGTCAGTGGAATTCCACGTCGCTCGTTCGCCGCTTACGATAACGTTATTGATTTACGCGAACGCATAACATCGTAATACAGATCGATACGCACAACTATGAATCTGTTGAGAACATATTTTATTTATTAATTTCGATGACCACGTAGCTTAGTTGGCAGTGACCTTGCCCGCAAAGCTAGAGGTCCCCGGGTTGTCCCGGCCGGGGCAGACGTTTATGTGACAGATAAATGTGTGTTCTCGGGTCATGGGTGTTAGTGATGTCTAATTTGTGTTGTCCATGCCGACCGCAACACAGAGATTCTCAGTGTCCCCTGCACTAAGCGTCCCACACTATGAGTGTGTTAGCTTAAAAAAGCGTAAAATTAAAAAAAATGCATCTACCATCACTACAAAATAAAATTTATGTAAAAAAATTAAATAACATATGTTTTTTTAAATTTTTATCATTATTCGTCTTACAGGGCGTAATAATAATAATTCAGGCTAAATACTTCTATTGACACTAGAGTTCGTAATAGAAAAGTGCCAAAAGGTATTCCCACACAGCACAAACAAATTTCCTTTTCTTCATGAAATAGGGTCCATACATTTATTTTAATAACATCGCACTTACCTATAATGTACTCGAGTATGAGATTCCATCCTATGATGAAGGCGATGAACTCGCCCACGCAAACGTAACTGTAGACATACGCAGAGCCCGCCTTCGGGACGCGCGCACCAAACTCCGCGTAACACAACCCTGGGAAAGATTATGTATTCCCTTAAACTTCGTTAACGATTTGGTAAACAGGAACAAAACTATTGCAACGTTTTTTTGAAACGTTTTAGCGTCACGGTAGCTTGAGTATACCAAAAAAACCTAGCCATGCGGTATAGTATCTCAATAGAGTTGAAATTATATTTAAAGACTGACAATGCACTCTCTTAAGAACAAAGTAATGATACTCTTACAAAATGTGTACTGTTAAAAATGAGCAAAAACTTGAATACAACCAAAGATACTTAACAGCAATATACTCACCAGCAAATACACTAGCTACGGCAGCCAGCAGGAATGACAGAATCACAGCAGGTCCTGCATAGTTCTTAGCTACATCTCCAGCTAACACGTACACCCCCACACCCAGCGTGCTCCCAACTCCCAAGGCAGTTAGATCTAACGCTGATAGAACCCGAGCAAGTCTGGCTACGCCTTCCTCTGCTGCCTTGCGACGAGACAGCACTTGGTATGCAAGTCGAACTGCTCGCGTTGCTCCGGCTTTGATACCACCTGAAAGAGAAACTAGGTTATAAATAACTAAAAAATATTTTTTTTATTGTAGCACTGGCAAACTGTTATACAATCCCAAGGATGGTAGGGTATCACCACAGCTTCTATATACCTCGCATAGCACAGCATCAGTTAACTCGCTCCACCATTCTGTAACTTTACACCTCAACCACTTTCTAACAACGAAGACAGTAAATATAATACTGGAAATTCTATGGGGACTCGTGTGAAAGATGTCATGGACACAAAACTATAACGTAACATATTAAAACTCTTACCAAGTACAGCAAATAGAACAACCCACATGTTACAGTTGGAAACACAAACAATATTATAACACACCAACACGTCCAGAGTGAAACGACCGAGCAATTGATCTGATTGAACACAAAGATGTAGCCATTGATTGAAATGTAAACTGCGGTTAAGTAATACTGATTAGGTCACCATACATCATGCAATTGATTTGACCAAACACAGCACACTAGACACAACTAATATCTGGTTCTCAAATTAACTTGTAGAGAATTTGTTTGTTCTTATAGATGTCTAAAATTCTCAGCGGCAGGTAGATGGGCTATAACTGAGCAGGATTATGACCCTTAGCCTCCACCACCATCTTCTTTGATCCTTAAAACAGGGTTACAAATAATAGAGATAATTAATACATTTCATAATCATCCTGATAAATGGCTCATAATAATTGGATAAGGCATATTTAAATTCATCTTTAGGTAAGTTAAATATGGTGTAAAATAAGAGATTATACATTACTAACTTTTTTATTGAATAAATGTAAAAAATTATAAATTTATAAATCTAAGCCAATTTTATAATAATTTGATTATCAAAATCACTACAAATAGTGACATAGAATAAAAGACAGGTAGAAAAGACACTTGTTTCATATGCCCATGGGTAAAGAATACTGGTAAATGTTAGAACTCCACCATTTCTAGCCAATTTATTTAATAACCTAGAAACAACATATGTTTAAGATTTGGCACTTCGAAACTGGTAGTGTAATACGAACCAATTTACCAATTATGAATGAAAATCTATTGGACTTACCATCTTGATACGCCTGCTTCACGGTGTAGTCCTGTGGAATCCGATTACCACAACTTTCGTATGTTGTAACGCCGTCTCCATTCGGAAAAGTCATATTTCTAACATGTGAAGGCTTTAAGATAACCTGTGTATTTTGGTAATGAAAATATCGCCTCAATAAGAATATATTGTAACGTCCCTTGAAACAATTCCTCACGAATTTACGATATACTCTATGTATATCAACTTTACATCAATTTTTAAAATACAAACCAATGTAATTTAATACACAAAATTCACAAAAATAAATCTAATTTAGAAACCAAATCTCGTCAAGATAATATTACACAAATCAAATGGTTCTAACTGACACTTTTCATACATTATGACATTTGGCGGAATAACACAATTTTAGCAAGTTGTCAACTGAACTTCAAGCATAGAAATTCAGTGAAGCTACTACCTATATATCGAGTGTCGATAAAAAAACCTTTGCACAATTATGATGAGTCGCAGATTAAAGCACTACTAAATAGCTTTACATTTAAAATAAAACTTGGAAAAGTTTTTACATTGTTTTATAATAATAATTAAGTTAAAATAATATCACAGTAGTTCGTAAACAAACATACGGCAATAGATAATGAATTAAGAAGATAAAAGCCAAAATATTAATGGCAGTCTACAATTCGACATTTCAACCATAACTTTAAGGTTTTATAACCATAACCATATTTTAAGGTTAAAAGTCGAATTCATGATTTAGTGCTTAATTCGAGCAAATTGTAGAATACAACTTTTTGAATGTATAATCAAATGGTCCTTCCGGCGGGAAAATCTTATAAATAGAGATCGATCTTGATTTCCCATTATAACTGGGTACCCGTTTCGATATACCTAAATCGACATTACTATCGACATATACGTTAACAACACATCACTTTTGTTCGGTATTAGGAAAATCTAATCGAATATTGCATCATCACAATGCCTATTCAGTCTGGCTCATTGCGGTTTCAAAATGCATAGTTGTTTCATCTTTCAATTCCAGTCAACCGTGGTGCCACCGGTACTGGGCTTGCCTTTACTAGGCTATTTAGGTACTCAAAACTGTATAAAAATGACCAAAATTTGGTTTTAGTCTTAACAGGTATACGTTGGCATATACATGACATTTCGCTACATTTTTATATACCTGCCGTATGATATAAGATAATAAGTGTTTTCAGACACCACTCGAGAGGGTTCACAGGCGAAGGCCGCATACAAATATAAATTAATTGGTATTAATAATAATATTAATTGGTATGGGTACTTTGTGATAATTATGGTTTTTACACGAAATATCAGCTTTAGGTTGCATCCTGGCATAACTTTGATACCTTGGGATGGCCACTAATATCTCAATTCCTTCATCAACACCATTTCCAATACGAGGCTAGACGGCCAGCGGGTGAGTACGCTTATCTATCCCATGGATTACGCGTAGAGACGTTCGAGCTCGATACCTTATATCGGGGATATTCTAGGGGTCGACATAAACGAAAAGTGTCTGTCGACGTTTGAAACCTGATCAACACAATTCCTTCTTCGAAACTTTCAAGATGCTGTATAAGTTAGGTTTATTACGTGCACCCGTTCATATATTGTGGCTAAGGGATTCTAAGGTACGAGTTTATTGTGGAAAAGGGGTCTCTTGTCTAAAATAATTTGTAAATACCTACTATATAAACTCATAAATGAAACCTGTTTATTACTAGAAGGAACGCAGTTTAGAGAACTACCAAAAATAAACTAATTGAGCTTATCATTAATGTATTGGCGAGTCATATTTTTCTAAAATTTCAAAAATACTTGGAAATAAATAAATTTCCATATTCCGCCCCCACACACCGTCCAAGTGGTTAAATTTCTTGTGCTGCATCAGGCGATACTCGGCCACGTTCGGCAGGCTCTCCCGGAGTAGTCTCACGTCTTCGAGGCTACATAAGCCGTCGTTTTCGCCGAACAACATCGCTACTCTCATTTTAACGTTTCTCAAATCGTATGCTATAGGTTGTGCAGACCCGTATACCTCCAAGTTCTTTGAAGCGCCATAGTCGAACTTGGTAAAGTTTCGATTATTGGCTATCTGAAGGTAATGCAGGACACTCTTCCTGGAGGTACCCGTAGGGTAGTGTGCCAGTAAGGTAGGAAAGAATTCGGGTTCCAACTCGGCAGGGTCGCTACCGCCGAGTAAAAAGAGAAATCCATGAGCACAGATTTTGTATCCAATATATTTCGTTTCGCATATTGCTTTCATTAACCTCCGTAATGCAGTTTTTTCTCCAAGTAATTCCTCTTGTCCCGAACTCTTTAAAATTTCATTTATAATCGGTCCCAAGCTGATGAGTGCCCTCAGCGGAGGTTTCGGAAACGATACAAAACACACGGGCGATATCGCGATCATGACGTTAAGCTTGGTATTGTATTCCGGCTTGGTCGCTCCGAGGGCGTAAAATATGGTGTTTCCCTGTGATTGCCCTATAGCACTCAAGCTCGCCTGGCCCGTTTTGTTCAAAACGAAGTCAATGATCGCAGGAAGGTCGAAGTACCCGGTCTCGTGAAAGCTAAAATTCCAAAATCTTGAATCTTTGTCTGGATTCAGGGCAATATGGCGTCTGGAATATTTACTACCCCTGGAATTACCAGCCCATACATCGTAGCCACGATTCGCCAGAGCGAGAGCGAGAGAAGTTCTTCCTCGAATGATGTATGTATCGGCGGAGTCCATGATACCATGCATCAACAGCACGGGCCGTCTGCTGTCTCCAGGGATGTGAAATAATTTCAGGATATATCCATCTTCGGTTATCACATCGTATTCCTGTACCCGGTGACCGTACGTGTAACCTAGGGCAGTAAAGTTTAGTCTCGCGGTTGCCTCGTCCGGCCGTTCTATAGATACCGTCTCGGAAACTATCTCTCGACATTGGATCACACAAGCACTTGCTAAAATAACATACGTTGCTAAAACTCGACACTTACACATTGTCTGGTCAAATTATAATTTTAATTAAGTTATATAATGTTCATCTGTTACACGTTGTTGGCGAATGAGTTATTAAACAGTACAATACATAAGTAATTTTTAAAGTGTTGTATTTTAAATAGATAATCCGAACCAGCGGACCTTGCAGACGGCAAGGTGAACATGGCAGGTTTTTAGATTTCCTTAGTCAAAGCGGAACCCTTATAGTTGCGTAATGTCTGTCTGACCGCGGTAGGATATAATCTTAAAAAAGTTTGTAGGTACCCTATCTGACATGGTACCTCTCCTACACCTAATTGGGGATAAAAATGTTTTACTCTACCCATATAAAGTTTCTAAAGATCTTTCGGAAGTATTACGACTGTGTGAATCTAATTGGTGTTAGGAATAATTTTGCGTAATATTAAGCGTGTGTCAGCCAAGTTTTTCTCCAACTCTTCCAGCTGAATGGTGGATTAAAAAATGGAAACAATTTACAGCGGTAAAGATTTCAGACGTAAAATTATTCATTATAGTGAAGTGAGAAAGATATGGTCAACTTAACGAGCATGCCATGAAGTTACAAGTACGGAACTCTGAACTGTGCGTAGCCTGAGAGCCTGACACGCAGCTTGGAATGAGTAGATACATGTTATCGTATTATTAACCAGCAAATTCTTGTATATTTATTCATACAATTATGTATCTCATTTTACCAACGTGACCAAATCTGTGCATTACTTGAAAATTTTAATACCTGTAAGGAGTCTTTGGCATCGATACCAAGACACTTTCTTTTGGAAGTATTGTCTCTCTGTTTGTACGATTATCACCGGGGTATATATTTGTACAGTGATGAATCGATATATGATACTCAACCAGCATGTACGCAACCAGTATTGGTTACAATCAACCAATGTTTTTGAAGTTTTAGTTATCTACAAAAAATAAATTTACACACAATAAGTTTCAAAGTATACATGATATTCATATTATTCGTGTTGTAAATTAGTAGCTATTTTCCGGGTGTATTTATATTGTATGTATTTTTTTATATTTATTTATTGCATACTCATTACTAGTTAATTATCACTTGCTTCGGTGAAGGAAAACATCGTGAGGAAACCTGCACATCTGACAGTTCACCACAATGTTCTCGAAGGTGGGTGAAGTCTACCAATCCGCACTTGGCCAGTGTGGTGGACTATGGCCCTCGCCTCGTGAGAGAAGACCCGAACCCAGCAGTGGGACAACTATGGGTTGTAATGATGATGATGATGAATGCAAAGAATTGTATAGACCAAAGATTTTCGTATTTCAACCATAAAAACCTCAAACTATCAAGTGAATTTTTTCTTTTGTTTTCAGTACTTAGGAGGATTCCATTGGATCGGTGACGACGAAGCCGTTTCAATAGAGATATTGCCTGAAAACATAGTGTCTATGTTGCCGCCTGTGCTGCCGTCAAAACGACCCAATGTAGATTAATGTTAATAAATTTTGTACCAACTACCTACGATTTTTATTTATTATCAGGGCTTTACAACTGAATACATGTTAGATTAGAATAACTATGCCTCGAGTGAACTATGAGCTAGTGTCCATGTAAGGTGACAAAAATAAAATACACCATACACAAGCTGCAGCTAAAGCATATGCAGCTATATGCACTTAATTTTGCCGGATTATAACAATGTCAACATCGTCATAATTCCAACATTCAAATGAAGGATATGACATTCAATTAGTAGGATGACATTGACATAATAATTTTGGTCTAATTCGTTTTAAAAGTTAAAATGGGTTTAAATAATCTGAATTATTAAGTTTAATTACATTTGAACTGTCATAAGTAGACAATTAATCCGAGATTCGAGCGAGGGTCACTGAGTTAGAGTAATCCTATTCCGTTAATTCCATTACTTCGTGAGCTTAATTTACGAAATGTCCAACCTAAATTTGAGAATAACACGATAAATGTTGCCATATTTCTTTAATTGTCCTGTGTGTGGGAAATTATGGTCATATAATATTATATATACTACATATAAGTAGTTACAATTTAATTCTCTTGTTTCAAACTACCAAATTATTTTCGGACACTACTTTTGTTTATAAAAGACCACATACGCGTCGGACCATGCATCCACGAATATAGTTTCGTAGTTATAAGTTGATCGAATGATTGAAACAGTGTCAGGATAGTGGTTCGTCTACTGAATTCGTAAGCCCGAATTCAAATCATGTACGGACCTCTAACGTTCCAAATGTTTTGCGGGTGTTATTAGGTAACTATCACTCGCTTCCGTGAATGAAAACATCGTGAGGAAACCTGCACACCTGAGAGTTTTCCATAGTGTAGTCAAAGGTGTTTGATGTCTGCCAACTATGTGTAATAGTTAGCTTGGTGGACTGTGGCTTGTACATGTCACATTGTAAGAGGAAACCGGCAGTTATTGCTTATAATGATGATGAAAGAGGTGCCCTGAAAAAAGTTAAAAGATTTTACTTTATCACTTTTTGGCGTAATAGATCCATGAATAGAGAATATGGAATGTGCACCCATTCTAAATTATAGCTTTGTTTGAGTACTGAGGGTCTTTGCACTATACTACGGAAAGACGCACGCACAGGATAAAACTACATATATAAATGTTCCATTTTGGTTACGGAACTCTAAAAATCAAACCAGCCAGCGAAGCTTTTGCTTGTTTTAATGTTTCAGGAATTGCTATAGGAATAAACTTGTACAGCTTCATTGCATAATATATTCAACAGGAATGTAAAAAAGTAAGGCTTTAGATAATAACCAAAAAGAAAACAATGACATGGTACGAGGGAGACTTTAGTTCTCCTGAGATGAAGTCCGGGTAAAAAGGTGACCCTTGAGACCCGAAAACCCACCTACAAGGACCGTCGTCAGCAACGCGGCAGGTAGGAAGGAAGAACGCGAGCGAGC
>DWPA01002648.1:0-15418 GCA_018251375.1 Calpodes ethlius
ATAGAGGATCAGAATCAATTAAATATAGATATCAATAAAATTCGAAGTGACTTGAAGATTAAAGTCAATAACTTAAGGGATTTAGAAATGCAGCCTCCTGTTCCTGGAATGATGCTTCTTCCAATGGCACCAAAGGAATATGAAGGATTATCTAATGCTGGATTATTTTCTAATTAATAATAATTGTAAAATCATATGATGCTGGTCATCAATCAATAAGGAATAAAAAGAACGTAACAATAAGGTTCAATTGTTACCATGTCAGGCAATATGTGAAATAAAACCAAACTGCAGCAGCTTAGTTTTTGTACAATGATTTTTTGTTGTTAGTATGCCTGAATTTTCTCTAATCTAATACCAGAGAAAAAAAACCAGAAAACATTAGCCGTTGTGTGTAGAGATTGTACATATTACCCATTGCTTATTAACTGAGTAGCAAGATATCTTAATGTATGTATAACTATAAAAGTTGTAATTTGTTTCAAGTGCCAACAATAAAATCTGTACTTATTGTATGTGGAAATGGGATCTGTAAATATATGAAAAAGATTAATTATAGAAGCTCGTAATAAAAACTTGAGACTATTCTGCTTTTATTTAGTGAATTAATTTCCCAACCATAGACATAGTAATTTTTTTTAAAGTATGTTTAATATAAAAAAGTCCTATTGTAATTATTTGTGTCAAACTAGCCTTCCTTACCTTCACAGAGCAGCATATACCAGTTTTTCACAAACTACTGTATACTGTGCATGGAGACGAAGTTTTTTACATCCAATATAATATTGATACTGGATAGCATTAAGGCTGTAACCCTAAGTTGATCCTTGGATGATTTCAGCATTTATGTTTTCCAGTGTCTATATGTAAGTCATTAATTATACTAACTAGAATTTTAAAGTCATTAAATTATGTAGGAATCTAACATTAGTTTTATTTCACAAAACCTACATCTCACATTTACATGTAGCACCCACATAGGAAGTTCATGAAACAATTAGTATTAATTTTATCATGAGGTTAAAATTAACTTTGTGTTACACAGTATTTTGAATCTGTAGAATGAATGAATTTATAGTTGCAAACTTTGCTGGAATGGTGTACTTACTGTGTCTGATACCCATCATATTGTGAGAATAGACCAGAATTGCTTACAACAAGAGAAACAAAGTGAATAAATTAGTATTGTTCATTGATCATATTTTGAGTGTTATTTCTTATTGACAATGTTTAATATTTTATTTTCTTTAATAAGCTTTATTCTTCATGTACTTCTAACTCATTGGTATGTACTTTCAAATATATTACACAGAAACATATTTAATATTGATATTTTTTCAATGCATATAATTTCTTCTGTAAATTTGTATCACTCGCATTTTTGTCGTATTATGAAGAACTATACTTGAGCAGATATATGAGAGGACGAAAAATGTTATGAAATAATAAAAAATACATGTAATTTTGTCGTTTATTGGGCTAAGGTATTTTCAAATAAAAATGTCATCAAATATATAATTTTCAATATGCACAGTTACATCTTTATACATGTAAATAATATAGTACATAACAAATAAATAATAAATAGTACCAAAATTTAGGATTTATCCATTAATAAAAATTATTGCAGTTTGGTGTGATTATTTATACATAGTGACATGACTAAGTGCCAATTTCTTATGTGTTTAACTTACAGATTGAAGAATAATTTACAGCATCTAAATTATTACTTTGTGTAGTATTACTGAGAATCATTTATGTTGTGTCAGACATGGCATTGACTTTTGTTCAAGTAATTAATCCAAATAATTACGTACATGTTACCAATTAACGTCATCACCCAACTAGCTTAACTTTATAAACAATATAATATGGCATAATATGAATTGATAGTTTGTAATACATTTTCTTTTAGAAATAAACAACTGCAAAATAAAACCTAAGCAGTATTAATTTACTTATGATTAATTGTCAATATCAAAACGTTAATCCTATAGGTTATTTATTGCTTAATAATTATTCCTTAGTAGCTTGTATTGAAATTACAATATTCAGTACAAAATGCCACATTTGATAAAGATAAAAGTCCTCAAATTGTTATATTTTGTGGATTGTCTTTTGAGCACATACTATAAATCTGGCATTATCACAAGTCTTTGAAATCCGAATGGACAAAGCACATGTTTATACTTTTGTTTCGCTGACTACTGGCGTGTTCCAATCCGGGCCGCGACTTCATCACAGATCATGGGCGCAATGCTCGCCGGCACGCAGCCACTACCAGTTGGCCATTCCCGGCTTGTTGAGCGTCATGAAATATATCTGACAAGAGGAGCCACCTTTTGCCGACGAGAAGAATACCTTGTCATTGCGCTCGCATAAAAACTTAAGTCGCTGAGCTTTCTTGTGCATGAACACGCCGTCTAAATGTCCGCTCTCCACTGAACGTATCTCGATTGCTTTATTGCCCCAACCCATTATTTGGCCTGTGCCGATATAGGCTACTGACGTTGGCATTTCACCCCACTGTAACATAGAAACATAAGTTAGTGTTTTACTTTCTTTTTATGATAATTATTTAACGATTATTTGCTTTAGAACACAATGATACCATAAATATTGTTATATAGATTTTTTTTATAATTCTATAATGCTCTCTCCACACCTACGTCAACGTTAATATCAAAGCCAATGCCCGAATATCTTTTAATAATCACGATAAAATTAAACGTTCGGTTACGTAAATGGAGGTCCATACAAATTTTACTCCCCGTTCATTTGTATCGAATAACGCGTAAATTGACGCAATAAAACATAATAAATAAAAGTTGCTGTTTACTGACCTGTAGCACTATATTTTTGCTAACCCGTCCATAAGTGTTTACGTAGACGCCCTCATTATCATAACATAACAAAAGTTGTACTCCATTGGAATTAGGCAGTGGTACAATGCAATGTGGAATGATTGCTCCTTGGGTCTGTAAATATTGATATGTTATATATGCTGTATTTGTAATTGGCTGATCTTGTAATATAAAGTATCTTTAAAAAATACTAAAACTTACATGCTTTGGAATATAAATATCATAAACACTAGCTGTGTCAAGATCAACAGCATGGAAACCATCTGCTGAGCCGTAAATCACTTTCAGTCTTGTTCCTTCCTCAATGGTGAGGTCAACTAATAATGGCCTGAAATATATTTGACAGATTAGATTAAAAAAGTATTATAAAAAAAAATGTTTTCTTTCTTGTTACCACAGCTCACCTGTGTTGTAAATCACCAAAGCTTTTGAAGGCCATAAACTTATGATATGGTTTAGGTGCCCATGCGTATATTTCAATCGAATCTTTGAGAGCGATGACCAAGAACTTGATTCTCTCGTACTTCACGATTCGGAAATGAACAGCGCCTTGCAGTTCTCCAACATTGATCCAACCATTCCTTCGTTCTACTTGCTGTAATTTTTTAAATTCAATGTAATTTGTAATTATTTGAAACCAAAGATAGAGAAAAACTATAAATACATTTACTTACATCACTTAATCCGTCGGTGCGAAGGATCTTAGATTTCAGCCAACTAAGATAGTACACGCGGACGCGGTTTTTCTTTCCAGATACAGTCACCAGAATATTTTGTCCTTCTAACACTTCCATCTGTTGGAAGCGGCGTCGTGAGATCAATTGATATACTTTGCCCTGTCCCGAACGGTCTAACAACATGAGACCATTCTCAGTTCCAATCAGTAAGTTAACACCTGCACAGAAAACACAAAATATTCATAACACCTTCTTGCAAAGTTTGTGAAAATGTTTGAAAGTATGTTTATTGATCATGTGGTGTCATCTTCTTATTAAATATTTCTAAACATTACATAGCCTTACCATCAGAGTTGTAATTGAATTAATAAGTAAAAAAAAGTGGGTATAAAAATTAAGAACGTGTATTATAAAGTTATAACGCACCCCACAAAGCGGCACATAGAATTTCCGAGTTGAATCTCTTCTTGTACTTCCGTATCTCGGGAGTGTCGGACGACAGGTCGTGTCCGGTCGGCGTGACGTTGACGTTGACGTGGCTCTCGCGGCGCGACGCGTTCCCGGAGCCGCCCGTGCCGCCGCTGCCCGTGGAGCCGGCGCCGAACCCGAACGTGAGGAACGAGCGCTGCTTCTGTTGTAAGGGAAGGAACTGCTGTTGGGAGCCCACAGATGAATTGGAGGGTGAATGCTGCAAGGGGTGGGGTGAAGCGGCACCCGACACGAACGACTTGGAGGGAGTGGACTGGACCGAGGACGGGAGCGGGTGGTGGTGATGGTGGGGCGCAGGCGTGCCTCCCGCGGCAATGGCTTGTCTATACTGTAAAAGAAAACGACGAATATTATTAAGAGTCGACGTAAATTAAATATTTATGCAATCAAAAGTTTTACTCCTATTATAAGGAGCTATAAAATATTGATGACACAATCCACTATGCAATTGAATGCATTTGAAAACGATAAAAATGTAACATGAAATTGACATAAAGTACTTTCCTCCAGTGCACTGAAACTTAAACCCTATGATTACATAGTTTGTTAGTTAAAAAATTAATTAAATCCATCTCCCACGATTAGTTTCATCTCATATACAATACATGGTCGGAAAGTTATTAACGGCATGGCTAGTATCTACAATTTTACGTCGGCGTAAATTTGTGAATAATAAGATCCGCAGACTGCAGCAGGCAATGATGTGATCCAATTCAGACAAATTTTAAATAAGTGTAAACATTCAAATGATCGTGGCTTGTCATGTAATTAGATGATAATGCATTTGATGAAATTGTAATGTTGGACTTTTAAGTTACTCTTTTTTACTCGATATTTAAGAAAGTTTTATATGCGCAGTTATATTACTCTTAAATTACACTCAAATTTAACAATATTTAAAGAAAAAAAATCAATTAACCAAGTTTTTATTTAGTTACGTTACGTCTTACAACAATTTATTATACACGGAATGCATCTGACCATAAAAGTATTATTTATGCATACAATTATAATAATATATCCATGTGTCCACAGTTTAATAGGTAAGCTACATAAGACATTATGACCGACAACGAGTATGTAAAAGCATATCTAGAGAATGCATAAATAGGGAAGAAATGACAGCTCTAAGTTCAACAAACAACAATCTATGATATAATGCTTCATAAGGCATTTCTTGTTGCATCATTCGTTTCGTACTTACGCAGTATCATAACAGCTGTCTGCAAACCGGTCGCGGGTCGCTCCAGGATGTTTGCATGATTGACAACCATTATCACATTAATAGTCTATACTAAAAGCTTCGCAGCATACATATATGTGAAACTATTGGGGTTCTCAACATTAAAGTATAAATGTGTTCAATTTAAATTTTTTCCACTAGCAGTTAGTTGATTTGGTCAAGTAGTTTCGAAAACAAAACACAGATGTAAAAGTATTAATCTTCAATTGAGTGCAAATGAAAAGTATTTTTGTTGAAGTTTGTGTTGTAAAATAATCAAAATAACGCACCTCTGACGAAACGGAGAACCGATTTGAAAAAGCTAAATGGAAATATGTAGGTAGTAGTAATGTAAAGAAAATTTAAATAAATTTGTATGAATAAAAGTTACAACAAAACGCGATTTATTTCAAGAATATCTTGTAATATTCAGTACATAAAAAGGACTAACGTTGGAAAGTCTCATCAAATTATTTGAACTTTTATATTATTATTTTACTAAGACTAAAACCTGGTTCTTACAAAATAAGGACAAGAAAGACAGAAAATTCCTTTTTATTTTTTTTATGATATAAAACTAGGCTACGTAGTTTAATAGTCAATTATCTTTTTTTTATAACAAACAAATTTCTGTGTACGAGCATTTTGTGCCTAAAACTAGTTCTTTATTTTCTCTATTTTATCGGAGGTACGATATTGAAGGAATGAATTGCTATAATTTAACTACACTCAATTGCTTTAAATATTTTTTTTATACGTTTATCAAAATAATGTGTGTAATGAGTTTTCTCGAACCATGTAAAAAAAGATCGTTCTATATTATTTTATACAATATTAGACGTTACAAAATTATTGTCTCTGATTTGAAGCTCCTTTCTCAACGCGTGGAGTCGTCCGTTGTAATTTGACATATTGCCTATTCATATAATTTGTCGAGCGATAATTTTACTGTAAGCATAGCATAATAACGTTGTGAGCCCCATGATTAGTTACTCATGAACATGGCTAGATTACTGCACTTTATACTTTTAAATAATGAAATATTAAAGCCCAAATATTAATGGGTATGATAATAGGCAAACTGATGAAATTGGACGATTCGCATAAATCTATATATAACTGCAATACATACTATGAATCTGCCTTTGAGAAACTATGGCGGGGTGAGGTAATAGTGAGTTGGCGAATAATAGTCCCAATATATAATTACACATGAGTTCTATGTCATTTGGAGGACGACAGATAATATGGCTACATTAAAAGTACATTGGCGTATGAAATAAGAGTGTATAATTACTAGGAGTGTATAGTTATGTAGTGTATAGTTTACAGTTTGATATCTCACCTCCTCACTGGTTGACTTATCGTGTCTGGGCGGCGTGGTGGGCTGGCCGGCCTGGCTGAGCAGGTCGGGGAGAACAGAGCTGGTTCGAGATCCACTGCCCTCGTTGGCGCCGCTCGAACGACCCTGTTGCCCCATACAAATTAATCCAAGAGATTCCCGTAAACTGAGGGAACTTATCAGTTTGATAAGTGTGAATAGAAAAGTAAAGTAAAATCAACTAAAATTGTATAATAATTTCTAGTTCGCTTAAGTATTTAAATATAAAAATCAAGGCACTGAAAGTAAATATTATGTTTGTTTTTACTTGTATTATATTGTTAAATGTAGAAAATAATTAATCATAAGCCCATCAACCCTGATAATTTTGACAAAACCCATTTATTATTTTATAATGCATAAAATTCTCTATTACCATTATTTATGACTTAACTTTTTTTTATAATGATTTATGTTAGGAACAATTTAATAGACGCTTAAATATTATGTCACTTGCTGTAAAAAATCGACATAAATATTTTCAACACAGGTGACTATAACATTTAAACTTTTATCATTAATTAAAACACTTTTAATTTTATTATTCATACAGAACGTCGGGGACAAGCAAAAACATAACTATATAAGCAAGAGATTTTATACATCATAAAATAACACCAGTCAGTATGTTTTGATTTAATTGCAATAAACATTTTTAATGAATACATCCATTAAATTCATTTTTTAAATATCAATTTCACAGATTAAATAACGCTTATACATTTTTTAGTATAAATTACCGCTCACACCAGCAGTTAATCGCTGATGAATTAATTACTTCAGTTAAACTATTATGATTCTCATATTCCTAAAAGTAAGGGCCGGCTGCAAACGATTCACGACGTCGAACGCTACTCAATTTTAATTGGATTATTTGTATATGGCAAGCGATTAACCGCTAGTGCATGCGTGGTATTGCAACACCAGCATAGCTCGACAAACACAAACACGATAGCAGTAGACACATGCAAACAAAACACATTCACAACTCGACGTATCCTGTTCAGCTGAATAAAATTTCGAAGCGGACATTCCCAAAATTGTTAAGTTTCGCTAGTGTTTAGGTAATGCACGATCTCGTGAACTCGTGACTCGTTATCCGCGTGTCTCGGCAGGAAGACGGTATTCGCGCACAGATGATATTAATATAAAGTTAGTATAGAGATTCCATTTTAATTTCTGTAAGTGATTGTTAGATAGAAATTAAGCCACTACGATATAAGTATGATGATTAATTACAAACAAGATAAAAGTAAATATAACCACACCAAAAAAACCTCTTATGAAAATGTGAAATGAAAATATGTCACGCCAAATTGTAAGACGTGTGAGCAGGAATATTTAAACTATACATGTATAATAAATTTATTTATATGCCTTATATATATATAAAATTTAACACAACCCGAAAACTGGTACGTAAATGAAGGAGCATATTTAGTATAACTAGCAACTAATTTAGTATAATTGTGCAAAAAACTTGACCATTCTCACACAAAGGTACACAATAGCACCACCACACATATAGCTCGACTGGACTAGACTTTGTACTGTTTGTATATAATATACTTAGATATTTTAGCATTACAGCGGTTAGTTAAGTTAGGTAAACGAACCCTCATACCATAGTGTAAGTATAAAAATATTAATCAAACTATCCCGAGCAGTGAGCAATTACCTGATCCTGTGCGATTACCGCTTCCTGCCCACCACTTGACATAAGCTCTGTGTGACGATTATAGTGAGAATTTCTCCGAAAAATTATATCGGATTCAGTCTTTTCTCTGCGAGGTCTGACGACATTGTTTGCGTCAGAGCTGTTGTCGACATTCATTTTGTTTTCGAGTGTGTTGGCCGTCAAATCTAATATGTCGGATTTTTCAAACGATGCACTATTCATTAGACAAATGCTAGTAGCGGGGGAGTCACTATTGATACTACTTTGTCGACTTGAGCCATTATTTTCGCTATTTTGCCGTATTAAAACAGCTACATTTTTTAATGCCTCTGTAGGGTTGTTCGGAAGTACTTTTGACTCTGTAGCTTTCTTCTCAGTCCTCTTAGCGTCTTTCTGCGACGACAGTTTTAAGCTGTCATTCATTTTTATGAAATCTGTTAGTATTGGCTCACCAGAACTTTGCGGTTTAGTCGTCTGCTTTCGCGAGTTATTAAATATGCCACTGGACCTCATCTGCTTCGAAATAGCTCCTGCCGGGCTTTCGTGTTTCGGAAAGTATATAGCGGAATGTCTTGTGCTTGGTAGCGGAAACAGATCCGAATTTTCTCGACGGAATCCTCTGAAGAACCGATTCGGGGAGTTAATCTCCGAGTCTTGTTCTTTTTTATATTTTATGATGTCCGCAAGTTTATCTTGTGTGCTTTTTTCGGAGGGTTTGTTGAATAGTTGCTTGTGGCGGGAAGGAGGCGTCGCGATCGCCTTGTACTTCACCCACGCATCCTCCATTTCAATTCTCGACTGTCGCTGCAATTGTACACGCTTCGGCTCTGGCTCCTTTTTAGTTTCAGGAATTTCTTCTTTTTTATTAACATTTTTCGAGGGAAAAAATCTTGCGAAATCCCAATCTTTCAGTAACACCGCTTCGTCGACGTCGGTTTGTCTTTTTTCGTTTTCCATATTCTCCCTCTGATGTGTTTCAAACATGTCCGATACAAAAAGGAGAAATAAATAATAAGTACAAAATAAGTTACGTTAAATCGCTCACTAATCTTACTTTGGCGTGAAAATCAATATGATAGAAACTCAGTACGATTCAAACTCAATGGTATTTAATACTCAACAAGAGCGTGTGCGAATTCAAAACACATTATCAGCCGTTTAAAAAAAACTTTTTTGGTAGTATTGTAAAAACGAAATAGAATTAGCATGCTGACTGTGGTCTAATTAAAACAATATATACTACCCTCAACCGTTCTACTATTAATGGATATATTATAATTTACATCAGTAAAGGTACCATAATGTAACAAGCAATCTATTCAGCATATTTTTACTTATCCTCTAATGGTAATGGAGTAAAGTAAATTACGTCCGTGAACGAATATGGTCTTTTTAATTTTTTTTATTTCTTTGTGCATTCGAAAAACGAAATTATTTATGGCTTCAAAGAAAAATTGTATAAATATTAAATGTAACTTTCTTAATTTTGAAATAATAACACTATAATGATACTAAAATTTAACCCATTTCATTATTTACAAGTAATTCTATATTTGATGTTTGTGTAAGTTTAAGACTAAGTTCCGCACAAGCCTTAAACCATTTAGTGTAGTTTAGTTTTTTGGACTGTCGATCGATCATGCGTTGTGAATAAGCATACGCTCGGATAATGTACGATGGACTGCAAGGGATGTTAACACAAAATAGCGACAGGGTATCGGCGAGTATGACAAAAAAAAATCATGTCGAATCATTAACGAATGGAATTGAAAATGGCGATATATGTTTTATATTTATTTTACATATATTATTACATAAATATGATATACCAAAATCTTTAACTTAAAACTCAGTCCGCCATTTCCAAAACCTTCACAAAAATTTAGAAGCCAAGCCCGAACACATCGTTATAGAACTGATAGCAGACTGATGTCGTTGTTGAGTGACGTCATAAGATCATACATCTCTATTATGAAATCTATTACTCTGGACCGACTTCACGCATTAATCTTCTATGTTTATCTTTCAAATTATACCGCATTTAATTCTAAATTATTACCGTATTACCTAGATTATAAATAACATAACATAGTAACAGTCAGTCCAGAGTAAAAATATAATAGAGCGAGGTTGGTGTTGTAGTTCGGCCCTTAAGCTAAACAGAGACTAGAAGTATAAACTACTCCATGTAGCATACTTTATAATATACAACTATAAATGAGAGATTTTTAATGAACCAATGATATATTATTTAGTTACAAAAGTTATCGACTTCGTTAATACGTCGCGATGATGTAGTCTTATTGGATGGATTTAACTATTCATAAATATTTACAAAAGGGAAACCTATAAAGTGCAGATAAAATATGTATTATATTACGTTTATGTATTTTTTGTTTTCTTTTATTAAATTTATAATTCCATCGTAGATTTAGTAATGTATTAAACCTTGCTCAAATACAAATATTATATCGTTTATAGCATTTTAACCTATTGATAGTCTCGTACATATTACTCCCGCACGTACTACACGCACGAGACGTCCACTTACCCGTTTGACGAGCGTTCGGTCTGCGTGCGCGTCGTCGTCGTCGGGCGTCGGCGGCAGCGGGCGTGTGGGCGCGCCCCCCGCCCCGCCCGCGCCGCCGTCCTCCGCCACCGCGCTCAGCCCCGGCCTATAGCAGAACTCGGGACTGACAAGCCAAACCAAACGACAAAACAAACCGGACGGGAACGGGTGGAACGGAATCAAACAATAATAAAAAGCAAATAAAAAAATACAAAAGGAACAACAATTAATTAGTGAACATGTTTAGCTACATAAATAAGAATAGTGTTGACGAGTGATTGGGGTGTTAATACCGTACTCTTATTTGTATTATTTTGTAGACTTTTAAAAATCATTATAATTTGCCTTTAGTGTGGCCAACGAAACGAGATAAAAGTGACTTGTATTAAGGTATGTCAGGTAAGCGTTTGATTAGTATCCCGGTCCTTTCCTCCCGCATATAATAAATGCAATTTGACTTCAATAGCTGTTGTCAATGGAAGTAAATAGTGATTTTGTGTGATATCGGTGAACAAATTAAAACATTCAGATTAAAAGATGTGTCATGGTTTCACGTATTAATTATTTACGAAGAAAATATTGATATCGAAGCCAATTATATGATTAAGAATACATTGGATAGGTTTGTTACATTTGAACACACATTTAAGACTCATCTGTGTTCTCTTATTTATATAGTACAGATGCTAATGATTTGTAGATTGTAGGTTGTAGCATATTGTAGATTGTTTTTCAAAAATAAAATGTTTCAAACCTCTGACCCTGTTTTTATTTATTAATCTCGTTTCGCTGCCCACAGTATATAGTATTCGCTGTCATCGTTTCGTCATGTATCTATCTAATCTTATCTGGTTTATGAACATATTTAACGCTATATGAATTCAATAAAATACACGAAATGATTATTAGAGTTCGTGACAGTACTATAAAGAAGACAAGTAAGACACTCGAACACTCAATATATCATATGTCAGAGGCATAGGTCTACGTGTGCCGCTCAGACCAACAGCAACTGACCTTTCGAAAAAAGATCATATTTATACGACTCTGTGTAGTTAAATATCAACAGTACTTACAGCGGTTTCGGTGGGTCACTGGCAAGTAATGTCCCGTCATTACGAACTCGTCCCCCGCTCTCCTCCACGTCAGAATCACTGTCAGACTCGTCGAACGTCGGCTCGGGCGGGTTCCTCTCCACCGGTGGACCTGTCGATGTTACCATACATCAACCACGGAACTTGTGTTGTCTTTTTATTTAAGTTTTAGTTCAAGATAAATTCTTCGAGTAAATTTCATTGTTAGTACTTTTGTTTAGGTCAAATCTTGCAAGGTGAATTAGAACTGTTCCTTTTTATGCTACAAAGTTGTTTTTTTACACATCGCTTATGTGCCATTGTAAGTGCATTTTATGATAAGTATGTACTGCCATTACTATCAGGGTTGCGTTCAGACGTGAGCACAGAAACTACCCTTTTTCCATTATAAACACGTGTTTGTTTTTTACATTTACATCTTATAAACATAGGCACAGTAGTTATGCAGAAGGCTATTTATAAGCTTTCACAGCATGTGTCAAATGTTATGATCATACGTATTGTCAATCGAGTAAAATTTACATTATATGAGCTGGTAGAACCCGCTTTTCGTATATTACACATAATAAATCATTTTAGACTAGTAAATTTCTTAAACAATTTTTTATCAACCCGACGGTCTGATATAATTATATTTCATAAATTCATCATCATCATATTCGAAAATTTAATGTCCAACTCAATAATAAACTAATCAAAGCCCATTTTTATGAGTATTATACCAAATTCATATTTTGCAAATTCAATTCCTTCAAGCTTTAGTATTAGAACCAGAAAATTCTTCGCCTTTTGATTGACATGACCATTTCAAGTATCGGTTGTTGAACAGAGAGCGGCGGCCCACTGACCTCATATTGGTTTATCATTACTAAGATACAATACCTTGTCCATTAGTAGGCGCTCGAGGCGGTCGGTTAGGCGGCTCATTGCCCGACACGACGCCGAGCTCGTTCAATTGTGCGGCTAGCTTGTCCAAATCCTGAAAGTCCACAGTTCATATTTCAATACCGACCACCCTCTACAATCCAAATTTACTAAACAATTTAACCAATAACAATCACGTCACCCACCTCTGGCCTTCGCGGTGGAAGCTGCAGTTGAATTGAAGTATTAATCGGACGTGCAAAGAAAGTAAACAGCGTGACATGAAAACAAAAACATAAAGCTGATAAAACAAAAATATACGGAAATAATAACGAAGCATTAAATAAAAAATGTAGCGAGCGTGAACGCAATGGAGGTTATCAATTTATTATCACGTACACTATTATAAAAAATATAAAATTACATTATGCCAGTAATGTTATAGTAATAAATTATAAATTAATATCTGATTCATTTTATGTGTTAATTACTTTGGCTAGGAAAAAAAGTTATAAAATATTCATTATTTTTCCGACCTTTGAAGCTTAAATGTTTTTCCAATATGATTTTATATCAAAAAGTTTAAAAAAATATTTATTCCTTTATTATACGAGATAATCTCGATATGACAAGGATAAAATCGTATGTCCCATGGTTCCACTATTGGTCATCGGGCCTTATGTATCTCACGTCGAGATTTCATGTGAAATTTCAGTATTTTGTTTATAATTTAAATATAATTTTAAAAAGTAATAGATTGTACCATGGGTTTGAAAATATGATGTGATCCGCGCTGAGGGGGCTGCGGACCGCCGGCCGGGGGCGTGCCGTTGTTGGAGCCCGAGCTGTTGGAGGAGCCCGACGACTTTGGGGTGGGAGGCAGGGGCCTGAATAAGTTATTAATAATATACACTATTGAAAGTATTCAATACTCAATATTCTAGCCATGTTGAGTAAATTATTAACAAGCAACATTGTAACTTAGTGGATTATGGATAGATTGAATATTGGAACTGGGCAAAAATCGTTAAAATACAGTAATTGAACCTGTATTTGCTTCACTTAGAATAAAATGTTTGCTAAATGTGCATAATAATACACATTATTATTATCGTATTGGGCGTTGGTTTTCAGCTACATGAATTTGAAGCTCAATACATATATTTATTGCAATCTCATATAGAAAACAGCAAAAATGTCATGAACAGATATTCCATATTAACTTTCTGTTATATAATATAAAATCTGAATGGTAATAATAATATTCAGAACATATTCCGTTCCTGTCACTTGTTTTTACATTGAATAAAAATTTTATTTTTAATATATTTAATGCAATAATCATAAAAAAATAATGAAAAAAAACACAACATATATTCCTCTATAGTTGCAGTGTTTTATAATAGACATTTAGACCTAAATAAATTTCGTAAAATAATATTTATGTTAGAGAATATCATTCAAGATATATCTGTCTAGATTTTATTTGAATATTTAACTAGTAATGTCCTTTTTTGCTTCCGAAAATTTATTTATTGATACGCACACTCGATGTCCTTTCATTCAGCGCAACTCGTTCTAATCTCGTCTCTCGTTAAGAAAATATATTATATTTTGGATGAAAAATGGGAAATTTTTCACATAACTGCCTGAGGGCTCCCCATTGGACCGAATTTTAGTTTCCTTTTGTATCAAAAGATTTGTAACTTTGTATCACAGTGAGAAAGAATAAAATTTAGAAGTATCTTTTCTGTAGACATTCCAATTTGATACTATATTTTCATTGTGATAATATAATTTTTGAAATTTGATGGTTTCTAAGATCAACAATAAATTTAACGACACAAACTTAGAAAGCCACAAACGTTTTTACTCTTCATCATATGAATACAGATTGATTCAAAGCTAAATTATCTTTTTTTATTTCAAAATATTAAAAACAAAAATGACATGATACCTATAGGAAACTCCACTTGACTAGCCATTCATAAAACTAACATAAGGGTACAGTTACCCGAACGGCGTAAAATGTACGAAACTTAATTAGTGTGTTAAGTTTGGGCACAGATAACAAAATATTTACCTATATCTATTAGGCTGTTGTGCTTGTGGGTCTGGCACCACGATCAGTCTTTGCGGAATGGAGGGCCTCGCCGGCGGACCAGGCTCTAAATGGTAACAAATGTTAACGAAGTTAATTGACGGCACAAAAGGCACACCTTTCGCATTGATGACTTTCATAAAAAAAAAGTTAAAACAATACAATAAACAACAAGACTACAATATATTAATTAGTTATCTACTAGTAAAATAACTGTGTACAAGGTTGGTTGCAATATATTTACGTAAGTCACCAAATTGAAAAGTCAGTTTTAGTTTTAAGCCGAAAAATTAAAAAATGCCGCCCTTAAACCTATCAATACCTGGAATTTCTTCACGCTCCTCACGTTTGCTGTTTCGTTTAGGTGGGGGCTGTGGTTGGGGAGCTTCGGCGGCAGCCCTAGTTGAATAGAAAATTACCATGATATTAATAAATTCTCCATGATTGGTTGCTATGTTGTTGCTTTTTGTATTTCGATA
>DWPA01002649.1:0-15418 GCA_018251375.1 Calpodes ethlius
TGACTTGTAATACGCGCATAACTATTTTGAAAATTTGAGATGCGTGCAGGATTCGGACTCACATCCCCACGTTCGGAAGTCCAATATTCGAACTAGGCTATCACTGCACACTTGTAGCATAATTCTTATATCAATGCACTCTATTTATGTAAAACACGATAGCAGTAATATAACACGCAGCTTGTATTATATTTTACAAATATCATTCGTGCGTTCCTTTGTACTCACAAAACCTGACCACCACATGCAAGCCGTCTGATCGCTCCTGAATACGCTTCATCCATGACTTACACACGCACATTAAAATATGTAACAAATAATAATACATATCACGGAATATGTATGCAAGAGACGACTCATCGCTCAAGTAGCGATGTCTTTTAGACAACCTATTTTTTATTGGAAAAAATTAACAAGAGTATTTACTTGTCCAATACTGGGTTAGTGTTCTTTACCACCCTAGACTACATCTACACTGATTCTCGTGTTCACAAAGAAGACTATGAGGTCTCATAGTAAAATAGAAAAAGGATTGTTTTTTTTGTATAACCAACTGCTTTAATCCAGTTTCTTGCACAATACCAAAGATAAAGATAACAATACGAACATTCGATCATTTCTGTTTCACTGTAAGGACCTCTTAATATTTATTCTCGAATGTGGAGGTACGTTCCACGTAGAACTGCTGAGCGATAGCTAGCGCTGAGTGAACTTGAAGTTATTTTATGTTATTTGAAATTTTTTTGCGTGATTTTAGTATAAATCGAAGTAGTTTTCTTGTTAACCCTATTATTTAACACTGTGTGGGTTGAATATAATGTTCAAAATTTAATAGATTCCCGTGCCACTGTAATTCCTGTAGATCTATTGAGTCATAATAAACAATACGAGATAGGTAAATATTAGTATCATTGTACAATTTTGCGTGTTTCTATTTTATTAATACGAACGATATGTCAATTTTAACTGATATATTCTAGAAGCGTCACATTGTACTTATATTACTTTTAAGGTATACTTAAGGAGTAATTAATACGAAGTTTAAATCTAGACTGAAATGGAGACCAAAGGATGGCAGGAGTAAAACTTAAACAAAATTCCTTTCAGTGCACTACACGTACGAGAACTTCGACCATCTGGCTTTGCCAAACTTTACCGATTTCCAGCTAAACCTGTCCGAGTTTACCGTTCCGTCGCTGCCAGAGATATCGTTACCGAATATCTCCCTACCGGCCATCTCCCTACCGACCATCTCCCTGCCGACCATCGCGTTGCCACAGATCAACTTGACCATGCCGGAGATCAACATAACCTTGCCCCAGTTGCCAGATGTTAGGGAGAGTCTGCCAAAGGTGACTAAGGTGTACCGGGAGTACAGGGAGGTGATGCAGAACAGGATGGATGATGCATCAGACTACGTGGCGGTCGTGGCGGAGAGTTGTTGGGAGGAGATACGGCGGTACTGGCGCGGTGTGCTAGGGTGACTGCACAATCTGATATAGATCTTATATCAATACAGAGATAGTACATTTTAACTTGTAACAAGCGCTGATTTTTGTATTTTAAATCGATTTCGGTCCAATTACATTGTTTAGTGGGGCGTAACTTTTGACAAGTGACACTTTACAGTTAATGACAGAAGACTGACAACTTCATTTAGTTCGTTTGTCATTCTTAAAGACCTAGACCTACATAATATGCATTGATGATCATTATGACCAAGATCATAAGGTTTATAAATAAGTTTGTTTATTAGTAAGTGTAAAAACATAATATCTGTAACATCTTCAACGTTATAATTTTATTTTGAGTACGAAACGATATTCAGGATAAGTAATAATCATTCACGTGTCGCAACCTAGCATTAGGTAACCCATGGGATACAAAAAGTCAAACCTTCAATACCATCACCATACCTGGCTTCGTACCATCGCAGTATATTGGTTACAGCCTGTTGCTACATCACAGTTCATGAGTTGTGCTCTCCATTAGGGCTACCTTATAAGTTGTCAATGCGAACTAAAATCAGCCATTAGAACAACTTCTCCATTGTCCCCACTGACATTGACCATGTGACTGACCACCTCAGCTTCCTAATGCCCAAGTCAGAACTGGCTTTTTGTTTCGTTCTAAAGTCCCTGATAGTAGTCATATGTCGGTCGAAATTCCAGTTTAAAACACATACATTTTCAGTTCTTGTTACAGTTAAAATGTATAAATAAGTGCGTGCCACAGACTATTAAACATAAAACACGAAAACAGTGCCTCATAGAGGCGTGGTGAAGACTATAACGGTCTATTTTCGTACGAAATATATTAAAACGATGTGATTAACATGATGTGTGCTCTAGAAGTTAATTAATCTATACTGTATGCGTATGCCATCTCATTTTTGTGTATTGAAGAATGATATTATACTGGTTTTACATCTGCGTTCTAACGCGTTAAAAATGACATTAACATTATAGGATGGCCAACTGATTAAACCCCTAATGAACTGGAAATATAACTTTGCTAGAAACCCCATCAATGTGGCGAAGCTTAATCATAATACATTAAGTATTATTTAATACAAGTTCAAAGAATTATTGGTAATATTTAAACACCTATATTTGTTTATTAATTGTTCTTTGTATTCGGACCTCACGACGTCATTCATTATTCCAAATTAAGTTCAATGTTCTTCAATACACCGCAAGTATTATGTACCGGTTAATGACGACATGTGATGTTTTTAGTGTGAAATTTTGTAATGATCATTTATATATTTTTTTTTCTTTCATAATTCAATGCTTAATTATTACAATATTTTCTACATGAATATTTATATTCTATTTATAAAAGACTAATATAAATAACAGCAACTTTTAAAATTAGATATCACTCTATTTCAAAGCGTTAATTAAGGCGCAGCCGTTAGCACTAAAGTTAATGCAGGGGTGGCATCATATCGATATTATATAGTGCAATATCAGTATCGTTTGATTAACGTACCGTTAGCGTTGCCATAGTAACGCCAGTGACAGAGTAATGTACGTAAAATCGCATTGTAAAATTCTGTTAATAGTCTGTGGGCGTGTTTATTTAAGTATTGTACGGCCTTCGTCTACTTCGGATATTGAAATCTTTATATAATTCATAAGGAATTTGATTTATATTGTTCTTCACACGTTTATCGATGTAAACAAACTGTGTTATAACTGTATGAATATTCAATATTATATAATGAATGTCTAACTTATCCTTCCAGAATAAATTTTACCATTGTCTACATGTTCCTCCATTTTGAAGGAGTTTATCTAAGAATAAAGTATTATAAATGTTAGTAACTTAATTCGTAGTATTGCAATGTAAAATTTACTTGGCCTTTTAGTGTCTCGATAGGAGATAACGGATCGAATTTCGTATTGAAGACTAATATTAATTTGTGTTTCAATAAATTTTGGATAATAAATGTTGTATGAATAATATGTATTAGTAGGTCGGTTGGATAGGTTACTTGCGATCGGTGTTGTAGGAAGGATAATAAATTTAATAATATACGTGTCTTAGTTGTCAATTCAAATTAAAATTTGACACTAAGTGATAATTTTAGTATTAATACAGTACTAATGTTACAAAAACAAAATGGTTGTATCGCACGTGATTTATAGAAATGCACATTATAAATTAAAGTTACTTGTCTATAAATTAATTATGCCGTAATCATATGCATATAGATGAAGGCTTTTTGAGGTCAGTTGCAACCCACCGTAGTAAGTCAAGTCGTTCTAAAGTCTAAATGTGACTTGTTCTAATTTCAAATGGTTAATTTCTTTTTTTAAGTGGAGATGATTCAGATTTTAAACTGAGAAACAATTTTATGTTGGTCTGGAGGGAACACAGATTATAAATGGAATTCAATACAATGTGTCACAGAGTATATACGATCGCTTTGTGACCATTTCAAGCAATAGGATAGACGATAATTTAATATTATCGTATTTGTTTTAAAGGATAGTTTCTTTTGGTCATAGTCGCCTTTATAGGCCTTTACATCACGCAGACAGTAAATTAGATCGCATATTGAAATTGAACATTATGCCAACTTGGTTTTGTTTTATTTGGCAACACATATGTATTTATTTAAGTACATATGTGCAAGTTTTCGCATGCATGTCTGTTCTAAGTTTGGTTTTATTTAATAAATTTATATTATATTTCAAAGCTATTTGCGGAAGTATAAAAATATTTTATGTTGATCCATATCAAAATAATATATCGGGTTGGTTATTGTACTTAAGTGTTTAGGCAGTTTGTTATCGTAAATCCATTCCTAACAATATATTACAATAATAATTTATTAAAATATAATTTTTATATAATATTTTTCCTGTCTTCGCGACGTTAAAAAAGCTGTACCACGTACAAATATGTGAGGTTTTATTTTCTATATTTATTGAGATATATTCTATTTATTTTTATAGATTAATTTTTATTCTTTATTTAAATATTATTATACATATAATACTTATTTAGTATTCCGGCTAAGCTGGATATATTTTTAATTGTAAGATTGAAAAGTCAAGAGTTCTACTTATTTTTATATTTCAATTGTATGAGTACAAATTTATTTATTTTATTGCTTAGTTTAATAATATTAATTTACAAATTAATGATACAGTGATTTTGATTTTTATTTAGATATCTATGTATTTGTTTAAGTACAAAAGTACTTATCTAATTAGAATACATGGAGTCGTTAATTTATATTTGTACCTTAAAATGTGGCCATATAATTCTTATTTTTTTTTTGGTTAATTGATAATTTTGGTGTTGAAATTTTTATAATATATTTTTTTTTAAAGAAAAATAATTGGAAACTAATCCCTAGTCATATTTTTCTTTAAGTAGAAGTTCTACTTTGCTTGGTGTCGTTGAAATTAAAGCCCTATTACAAAATAATTGCGTCTTTGTAATCATTTCTTGAAATTCGGTGTAAAATTTATATTTGGTAACTATATTCCAAGTTTTATTTTAACAGAAATAACTTATTACGGTCTTTACACACGATCCGAAATACATTTATATCCAAATCTAGAAATTAAAATTTATAAATTTCATTACTGAGGGTATTTGAAAAATCAGTTTCTGATTCTAAAATTGAAATACTAAAACCGTAAATGGACGATTTTTTTTAATAGGGCTTACAAACAATGAACGTGCTTTAATACATAATATTATTATGTCTTTCCGCCTTTTTATCCAAATTTAATGTAATAATAAAAATAGTCACAAAATTTTCTGCACATTGCAAGGTCTCAGTTGATTTATATTGTTTGTTATTATTTAACATTAATTTATACGGGCTGGTGTTAGTGTGTAAGTACCTTTAGGTTAACTCGATTGGTGGTTAATCGGTCGTGAAACTGTGTGTACTAATGCTGAGCTATTTTTGATGTAATTACAATTTTCTTATTCAAAATGTGTTTTCCTTTTCCCCTCATCCCACATTCTTCCCTGCTGTTGTATTTTTCGATGGAAATCAGGGAAGGATAGAGGTCTTAAAATCACCTAGAGAAAGTGGCAACTCTGAGGGGCGCTGCACTTTTAGGTGAGTTTTCAATATTTTTATGTTATATCATATAAACTCTGTCCTTCCCTGTCTTCCTGACTTACTTCGTATTTACACTTTTATTGTTATGTCTTCACTGCAAGGGAAGGACAGAGTATCACAGTTATGCGGGAAATATAAGCGAAAAATCTATTTTCAGACTACAACTACGCCGATAAAATACTACCGAACGAGCCACCGCCAATCGTTGACACCTACAAGCCGCCCGTGATAGTACAAGACTCGGACCTGACCAAGCGCGTGGCGGCTCTAGAAAACTGGGCGCTTAACGTTGATACGAAACTTAACTTGTTTGACAATAAACTATCCAAACTCGACGGCTTGGAAAGCCAAATTGAACTCTATTCCCTGAAGTATATGCAACAGAATCTGATTCCGATGTTGACTGGAAGCGATAATAGGGACGCCTTGGCCGCAGCGTTGAAGCTGTACTTCGACCAGTATTACGTGACCCAGGACCAGGTGCAAATTATAAGCCAGGAGGTGCACGAGCGATTGATTAACTCGTGGAAGCCGGAGATGGATGAAGACAGCATACGACTTATAATCCAGAGCTACTTGTCTCAAGTGGAGAGGCGGCAGATGGAGCTCATTGTAGAAAAGGTAAGAGTAATCATGAGGGAATCATTTCACAGTTAATTTTAACGCGAATCACGTACGTAAGCTTACGGGATAAATGAAATTCAACTTTATGTTACAGACTTCTATAGGCGACATTGATTGCTCCCAATACTTGTACGCGTTTATCAAAATAGATTGACTTTAATTGTTATCCATGAAGTTTCTTATTAACATCTCACAATAACAAGATTCAATAACTACAATCCCTCCTATATTCGTCTTCGAGGTTTTTCACAGATATACATCGACAGGGGACTGTAGAACTGCAAGCTAGTTTATCATTGTCACATTAAAAAAGGCATAAAATGTTTATTTTCATTAAAGGTGAAGGAGTACGTGAGGGAAGTGGAAACAAGACCAGTTGAGAGTAACGTGGACATGGAAGCGGTTAAGAGACTAGTGGCCAGCATGCTGGATGTTTATGACGCCGATAAGACCGGCCTCGTCGACTATGCCCTGGAATCTGCGGGTGAGTTTTTGAAAAGAAACTTCTATTCGAACGTAAAGGAGATAGCGTCACGAAAAATCGTCACGTTTCCTTGCATCTTTTTCATGTAACATTTGACGTCAGAATCATCGCTCCATCAATCTTTAGAAGTCCATTACATATGGACCTCCCCAAGCATCAAGTTAAGTAAAATATCTAACAAAAAAACTATAGTAATTAAGTGTCAATGTCAAGTGGCCAGGCTGAGCCGAGTAAATTCTTTTTCAATCTTATAGAAATAAGATAGAAAATATATAGAAATATACATAAGGATTATTATACTCGGCTTTAAATTCGACGATAAAGAGCGTCTGAAACTTGAACGATGTCCAAGCAACGTATTCTCCAACAAATCTATACTCATATTAATATTATATACAGGTATTTTTTGTATGTTTCCATGTACGAGATTATCTTCGAAGCTACTCATCCAATTTTAAAAATTCTTTCTTCATTACTTCATTATTTTTTATGATAATTGCACTCGTGTGAAACCGGAGCGATTAGTTAGTAAAACAATATAATATTACGTGTGTGCAGGTGGTCACGTGATATCGACGAAGTGCACAGAGCTGTACCAGATCAAGACGAAGCAGTACTCGATCCTAGGGCTGCCCGTGTTCTGGGTGTACACGTCGCCGCGGTACGCGCTCACGCCGGGCGCTATGCCCGCCGAGTGCTGGGCGTTCCAGGGCTTCCCCGGCTACCTGGGTGAGTTCTTACATTCCTTGGAAACCCTACGTTATTTAAGTGACGGTTTTTAATTTTTTATCTCTTTCGAAATAATTGATTGGATTTTTAAAACATCAAGTCATTGATTTCATCTGCATCATCACAACCCATAGCTATCCCATTGCTGGGCTCGAGTCTTCTCTCACAATGCGAGGGTACAGAAAATAATAAATTTAATTTACTTACAGTTGTCCGTACGTACGCGATCATTGAAGTGACAGGCTTCTCGCTGGAGCACATGTCGCGGCTGCTGGCCGCCGAGGGGAAGATCGAGTCCGCGCCTAAAAACTTCTCCGTATACGTAAGTTGTGTTCAAGTTTGATTTTCTCGTATGGTTTAATATTCACTTGGTATCATATGAATTATCATCGAAACCTATCTACATTTCGATATTCTTTACAATTTTAATATGTATTTAGTTTAATTTCGTTTATTATTTAACTAGCCGCCCCCCTACTTTGCGTGGCGTAAAATACATGCAAATTAATAATTAATGAGAAATAATAATATTTAATTGTATTACTTTCAACGATTATTTTATGGCTGTATCACATATAAACGCGCGCTTATTAATTTAAAATGTCATTCATAAAAAGATTTAGCACAAATTAGTTAAAAAAAAACAAACTGAAGCAATGATTTATATAGTTGTATAGATTATGTAATTAATTAATTATATTTGACTAGACTAGAATATAATTATGTATACTATAGTATTTCCTTCTGGTCGGCCATGTCACGGTACATTTACGTCCTAACCTACATGCAGATGTAATTAACGCGCTAATCCGTACACTACTTAACGCTAAATGTTATTTTACATGTAGCGAGAACTTTGTTACTGTAGTAGGGTCATTAGAAGTCATTAGAAAGACAGTTAATTTCGCCCTGACTCGACTAATGTGTCTAATCGTAGGGTCTTCACGGCGAGATGGACTTAGACCCGCACCTCTTCGGCGAGTACATGTACGACGCGAACGGCACCGCGATACAGTACTTCCCCGTCAAGTACCCCAAGACGACCAACATCGGGGGCGTGGAGTACCCCGTGGCCTTCGACATCATCGAGCTCCGCGTCGAGAGCAACCATGGCAACCCGACGTACACCTGCGTGTACAGGTTTCGGGTCCACGGCAACCCGCTGACGGACATCCGGCGGGCGACCGAGGACAGCTTGCGCGACAGTGAGACGTAGCTGTATCTGCTTTGGCGGTTTCAATTGTGATCTGTGACGTAGGTCTTTAATTAGTAATTGTGGGGTTTTTGTGACGGGGGATCATATTTGGGGTTTATTTACAGGATAGGTTATATTGACAGGAAAGGGGTTACGCTAGCATATAAGCCGGTATTGTCACGTAGCAGTCACCTGTTTAGTATCACGCGTTATTTTGGTAAAATTGATTTAAAATGTATGATGGTATATACTTGTCAGTCATGTCTCGAAGTATATACAATTATACATTTTAACCGTCGCTCGTTGTACAGTAGACTAAAGGTGTAAGGAAGACAGCAATTTAATAACAATTTAAATTCAACCTAAAATATTTTTACGATGATAGAAAAACGAAATTAAAACAATCGCAAACGTCTAGAAAGCCGATTAATAATTTAGTTTTTCTTATTACTGTCGTATGCTAAAGTATTTTAAGTTGAATATAGATTGTTATCAAATTAGTCTTTCCACCCCTACTACATATGTCGACCCTGTACCTAATACTAACTTATTCACAGGTTTACCAAGGCTTACTAAACATGGGCAACATGTCCTCGCTATGACTATAATCGGTATAAATAAATCGAAATATCAGTATAAGAACAAATAGTGAGTACCCCGTTACAAAAATTGAACCGTAAGAAATGTCAAGTGCCGATAAATCCATTCGTCTGAAACGTGTTCAAATAATTCGTAGGTTATTTGAATAGGGGCTTGTTGCCGTTATAAGGTCGTAAGTACAAATCCGTGTGTTTACTTTATACGTGAAATAACTATAATATTTACCGGAACCAGTGAGAGTGAACGTTTGAACGATACAAGTGAAAATCTCGTAAACCGCACAATGTCCATATACGCTTAGATGTTCTGAATACTTTTAACAATATTTGTAATGTTAGTTTTTATCGTGGATTGAGAAGGGATGGAGCGTTGGATTATTGTCTGTCTCGTTCTATCAAGGGCAATTCGTTGTGAGAGAGAAAGGGTCTTGCGAATCTGGTTGCTGTTATTGCAAATAGTAGACAGAACTCATGTAATTGTCATCTGAATTAATAAAGATTGTAATATGAATGTATACATGTAAAGATTTAATTGTGTCGAAATAATTGAGAATTTCGTTACATATCAATAAAAAAAGAATTTTTCTGTAGCGGAGTGACAAACAATATTAGTTTCCTACACTTCATCCCTTCTCGCAAATCTACGATTTTTACCGTGTTTTAGATTTTGATTTAGTTTGTAAGACTTGGATTGTAATATTTTAATTTTTTAACTTAGCATGGGCCCGGTGTCGTTAGATGACCGCACTATTTTGGTAACTATGTACATTATACAGATTAGAAACGCGAAGCGTCAATAATGTCTATTAAATATTTTAATTGTTACAAAATCAGGGTTGTACAAATCGTGTGTAATTGAAAAATCGTGTTTATTTATAAATCCACTGTTTTGTAAGTGTTTCGTGTTTTAAAGGGCGTGTCTGCGTGGGCTATGATATATACACGTAAATGATTTCGATAAACGATATAAGGATGGTATAATATTGATTTTAAGTGTCCACACTAAGTTATTATTGATTTATGAAATCTACATATACATGTGTTACAAATTTTAAACTTAATAGAATTAAGATATCCGAACATGTCTTTAAGTAAAGTTACTATTTTGGTAATACTGTCGGTCCATGTGCTAATAATAATAAACTTGTTTAAGTAGGTTTAGTGAAGGAGCTAGTCCAGTTAGAGGTTAATAAATTTTATGCCTACCTTATGTTAAGTGTTTCAGTTGTCGCTATACAAATAGTTTTAGTTGAGATTTTGTCTCAAATCTTTGAAAGTTTCCCTAAATTTAAGTTCTAGGTCTGTTTTGTTTTGTTTTTAAATCGGAATTACTATAGTCCAGCTAATGTTTTGAAATATAACAAAATACTGAGAAATGTTAATATCATTGAATATAACACCTTAGGTAAATATTGACAGTGGTACCTACCTACATTAATTGTTTTGAACTTCAATTTTAATTGAATAACAGGAAAGAGTTACTTGTAATAAGATTGAGAAGAGATGCTTATGGTGTGAAGTATAAACAATAAATAGTAAAGAACAATACACACTCATAAACTAACAATAGGTTTCTATTTTGTGGGTACCATAGACAATATACTAAGTCATGAACATATACATCCAGACCGAGAAGAGAAATTCAAACAAATTCAAATTTCTGCTTAAATGGGAATCAGACCCATTGAATAGCGGTCCAGTCCATATTGGATATTCATTACCAGTAATTATCATTAATGAAATGAGGCATAATGCCCTAATTTTCATTATAGGGAAACTTATAGCTTTTGTTATTTATGCTTTTTAAGTCAACTTGAATCGTTAGATGTAAAATTAGGATAGTTTTTTTTTTTAATATGAAGTTTGCGGAACTGATCTAGTAATAACGTATTCGTTCTGAAACTTAAGCTAAATGCCTAAAATGATTACTGAGAAAGTTTAGCATAATGTTAGCGTAGGTTTGACTATGGCAGAATATTTGTTAGTTATAACACCAAGAAAAGTTTAAAAAATTAACAAGGAATATTTTAACTACGTTTTCGGGTTATTTTACTTTAAATTCGAACAAATTAACATATTCTAAGTTTTGAATTGAGAATATTACTTTCAAATTTGAATACCGACTGTGTCTTTGAACTATATTAGTTTGCTATAACTATTTAGGGGAGATTTCAAATTATATTCCTCACAATACTACTTATAATCAGTTCTCTGTAAGCTATGTTGCTTATTAAGCTCTGAAGGAATCTTAAAAATATGTTTTAACTATTAGAATTAATATTTATATTATTACTTACACTATTCTTCCTAAACTAATATCAATAACTCCGGAACAAGACAATTTCATGACAATATATTGTTTAGATAATATATTACTTAGCTATCCTAATTTAGATAGTACAGATAAATAATTTAACTGGCAGCTTACTATAATATTAACTATTTAAACTAGTTATATACTTTACTGAAAGAGTTACCACTCGTCCTGGCTAATATGCATATGTGTTGCAAGCTTTTATTATAACTGTCTGATGTCTGTAATCAAATCTTGTAAGTTTCTGATAAACTTCCCAGTGTCTGATTGAGCTAAATAATGTTATAGAGCTGGTCTGATGATGAAGACGCAGGATGATCATAGAAACTCTGAAAGAAAGCAACCCGATGCAGTTTGAGCCCTTTGACTTGTCCTCAGCAGTACTCTGGTCTTAGATAAGATCTGGATCTTGGTTGATGCCCTGATGAAGCCAGAGTCGCTTCAATAAAAGCATAATTTTAATTATTTAAACATGTTTGTATATTTATTGTGATCCTTCGGTATTTCTGTCAACTAGTGTCAACAAAACTTAGATTCCTATAAATAAGTATTAAGAAAGCTGGGTCAATATATCTTACAGTTATTATTCGGTGAATATAACAAATAAATTCGCATTTATAAAATTATTACGAAAGGAAAATGAAAGTTGACATACTGAAGGAACTTCAAAAATATTAACGTGTAAATAAATGACATAATAAGAAAAGTAAAACGTATTGTCGAATATATATGTTTGAACTTATTTCGTGACAGGGAAGGAACGTTCGACAGTAAGTTATTTTAGTATTTGCCATTCATTTATCCTGTATGACAAATGCTAGTGTTGAAAACAAAGGACTGTGTAATATGTCGCTGTGGAATCCTGCATTGTTTTTAACAATTTTAACTAACTATTTTTAATATCTACCAATTGAAACGTATTTGTGTCGAAATATTTGTGATGTTCAGAAATAAAGATGTAATAAAAGTTTAACAGTCTTTAATTTTCGTTTTATCTTAATTTTTGTTTAGAAGCAGATATAAATAAGAGATTTTGGTTTCAAAAAGTATTTATTATTGTATCGATATTCCATCTATCGGTAGTAATCGCTCTAAATTTTTCTCACAGTAGCATCTGCATAGAATTGATCTTATGACAAGTAATATTTATGGTTGAAACACAACGTTTACAAACGTACATTATCTAAGCTTTTATTTGCTCGATTTTATAAATGTATCTTTAATAAGTGCCTGTGATAAGGCAGCCATTATGGACGAGTCCCTAACCTATTAAAAAAGACAAAAGGCCAAGTAAAGAGAGTATTTGACTGCAATATTATATGACACTATTATATCATTCGTTTCTCGAAATCCTCTAACGGTTTTAATGAAAAAAGAGTATAGTTTTTTTTATTATTTTAAGAAAAGGAATCGATTTTATTAAGGGTGCATGCATACCGTAAGAGAAGGAAGATCAAATGATGGCACAATAAAAAACAGTGCCTGCAAAAATATTATTAAATATGTAATGTAAAATTTAATATTATCGCATTATAAATGATTCGTCTAATGCTGATACTCTTATGGTATTTACGAGATGCAGTCGCCACCGCGATGCAGAACGACTACAGCGACGGCCTCCACATGTGAAATAATGCAGGTAATATCTGTAGGTGGCGCTTATAAGCATTAAACTCGTCTGTTAATATGAGGTGTTGTGGTCAGTATAGTTGAATTAAAGTAATGTTTTTTTCTCATAATTATTACAGATTTAAAAATGAACTACGCGAATGGCTTGTTAAGAAAGTGCATTGTAACATAAAAGAATACTTCCAATAATATTAATACAATTAATTACCTATAATAAAATGAAACAAATTCATAAATAATAATTGTTTGACATTATAACATGATAAATTGTTTAGAAAAAAATAATAAATAAATAATATTTTTGACATTGTAATATGCATAAGACTATAATTATAATATATATTCATAATAAAATTTTAATATTATTGTACGCTTTTAAGGCAGGACGTAGCGGACATTGTAAATCATAATTATTGTACCTAACAACTGCAATTTTTATCCTATCATCCACAATAAAGATTAATTTGAATTTGAATTCGAATTTGAACACACATTTTTAATAGATTTGGTACATCAGTAGCTTGTGAATAAATTAATAAAATATAAAAAATATGTAGCTCGCGCATGTTTATTTAAAACAATAGCATTATTTGCTTTTGTGTTGAAGTCATAGGTTTGTAATCAGAGGAAATAGAATTGATGTCTTGTTCCAGGATACTAACAAATATAAGGAAGTTATTAATTAGCATTCCACTTCATTATAATGGCATTTCACTTAATAGGTTTTTACTTTTTTATAATTTTTGGAGTATCTTCGTTTTACAATAATAACAAATACCTGCAAGCAGTTACTTAGGACCAATATTGTTGTATCGTTTTTAACAAGTACCTACTCTGCCAAAATTAATAGGGGAAAAATATTAAAGGAAACGTAATAAAAATATTTAAACAGATATTTTGCATCTTCAGTTATTAAGAAGCTAAAAGATCAGCTCTGAGCAGTTTGTTTTCAAGTTTCCAAAAAATAGTGACTTGAATATAAAATGTTGTTAAAAGCATTGTAACTAAAGAAATAGTCACATTCCGATAAAATTAATTTAAAATCACCGTGGTAATTGTAAAAAACCCTGCAGACGAATTTGTTAATTCTTAATATCTGGCCCCTGTCTATAACTAAGTAAAGTTATTCTCGTCGCACAGTTTCTTTTGCTCTGTATACGAAAATATAAAGCTACTTACTTTATTTTTCACACTACTTGTCTCGAAATAAAGACGCAAATTTACAGTTTGTTGCCTCTTTGTAAAAACCCCCATAATTGTAAATATCATTTCCTTTCTTTCAATCAATTCATACTATTTTGGACCTAAAGTAGCATTAAAAATAACCAATACCAAATTTTGAGCAATTTTATATAACATATTCCAATGTTTTAAATATTAAGACCAAAATAATTTGCTTTGATTCTAAGTATATTAGCTTCTGAAGGTTTTTCTCCCACAGATTGTAGCAATATGCAACGTAGATAAATTACGTCCTGTGCATCCTATCTATTCGCAAAAATACCAAATTTGAACACTTTTATGATTAATGATAAAGTGAACTTTGGAAGGGAATGAAGACGAAAAACGAATTATTTATAATTCAGAAACAAGTCTAAATGCAACTTAGTGCGTAAGTATGTTTTACTAATTACTAGACAAACGTAAACCACTTTACAGATTGCACAGCAATCTGGCAACGCTATTACCGTACTAGTAATTCCGAGCTCGATTTATTACTGCAACCAATATGTTCTATTTCTGTACGTGGGTCAATGTCGAGCATTGCCCTCTGTCGTTGCGTGTGTTAGCGTAAGCTGCGAATTGTTTCAACCAGGGAAGGAAATAAAAGATTTGTGTGAATTTTTCGGATTTTTTTTGTATTTTCATTTTCTTTTATAATTTATAAATGACCTAGTAAGAAAGTAGTCTTATCCGTTTCAGCACATACAATCATCATTCTTGAGATTACAAAAAATCCTTTGGCGAGTGCAGTACCGAGGCCGGCGGTCGAGGCGCGCCCGCGGCGCCGCGCTCCTTCCAGCCGTCACTATTACGATTTAATTACAATAATATCTTACGTACAATTAAATTAACGGAGATTATAAGCCTGAGTTGAGCAGCCGGCCGCGGGCTGCTGCTAGCGGCAGCGGCGAGCTTAGAAGCACTTCCTGTGCACGATCGAGGGGCCAGACTCGTCGTATTCTTGTTTCGAGATCCACATCTGTTGGAAGGTAGAGAGGGACGCGAGGATCGATCCTCCGATCCA
>DWPA01002650.1:0-15415 GCA_018251375.1 Calpodes ethlius
TTAGTCTTGAATATTTTCCACGTTCAGATATTATTATGTCCTGAGCATGTGTTTAACTTTAACTAATAGTACATTTATTGATTGATTGTAATAGAACATGCATAAAATGTATCAACTTTTGGTAAACTTATTAAATAAATAAAAACCTTGCGTGATACAATAAAACTAGAAAATATATATGTACCTAAATATTATTTGGGATTAGCTGTTACAGTTTTATTCCATGAATGGAAACACGATATGTATCATTTAACTATACAAACCAACCCGTACGTAACAATGAACGAATACACAAAATAAATTATTATTTCACGGAACGTGGTACGCCGCTCGCAATATCGGCCACAGTATTTAGTTCAAAAATGTTTAAACAAATCTAACAAGCTGCAACAGATTCAATATCCACGGTACACGAAGTTGAATGTAAATGAGTTTTGAGGTTTGGGGCACGAAGTAGCTACACCTATGTGAATGACCACTGGCACTAGCCCAGTATTATATATACAATTGCAGTTCTCGCAACTCCGTTTGCATACTTACTTAAGTATTCATGACTTAAAGGTTAATTCGTTTTTGTACGTTTTTACAGTAAGTATTACAAAACACTGAATTTATCGTTAAGAAAGTTTTTTGGGATGTTTCATTCTTAAAAACACAGTTCACCCAGAAGGTTTTGAAAAATTAAAAAAGTCTTCGTTACTTTGACTTTTTGGAATGAACTTGGCGCGATGAACGCGGCTTACGGAGGCACTTGGAGTGAAATTGGAGAAATCACCTATTTGAATGTAAAATGTGAATAAGATGTATAACGTAAGGGACTTCGCCCCACTCGTGTGTTCTGACAAAAAATCAAGTAGTAAACACGTACTAATCAATTTTACCAAAGATTTTTTGTTAAAAATTTAAAATAAATCAGTGGACGTTTTAAATAAGTCATACAAATTTTCACCATGTTTCCCAAAGAAATTATAATATTTCCCAATATAAAACGTTTTCTTAAATATGACCCGGAGTATAAGTATTCAATTTATATAGAAATATTTTGTTCACGGGTTTTGATGGTATTAGATGACAGACAGACAATAATTATAAAGAAAATATTTACTAACTGTAATTCGGTATTTAAATAACCCTTAATAGAATAAAAATATATATACTACCTACCACAATCGTTATCCTCCACATATTTTTCTATTTTCAATGACAAAAAAATATGTAATGATTTAGTAAACGTTAGTAGAAATATGTTATAATCTATGCATTTCTTAACCTTTTAAAGTCTACTACTGAACATAGGTCTCCCCTAATTAGCGCCACTCCTATCAGTCCTATTTCCTCTGAATCCACCGATTTCCCGAAATTATTAAAACAGAACATAAAAGTATGAGAAAACGAATGCAAAATTGTAAATACTTAAACTTACCTACTCGTATTATCTAAAATATAAGTCATAATCAAACATATGAATAACTATTATTATTTCAAACGTTAACTTTTCAAACTGCCAGCACACACAGGTCACATGGATCGAAAGCACTCATTGCAGCCATTTGTAACCTGCTCATTTTTCCAATACTTCACTCGAATAGCGAGTAAGAACGAACGACGAAATTGAAGTGTCTGTTCAATGGGAACAATAATAATTTCTAAAATGAAAAATTCCGAACATTGCCAGCGCTGAACAGCGTCGAAAACGTCACATCATTCTACGAAATTGCATGGGGCGCCTAATTTGTATTCAAGAACTCTTCAGGGCATATTTGTTCATCGGTCGGAGCGAGACGCAAGTGGCAAATGTCGGATGACGTGGGGTGACAGAGTACGACAATCACTGCAGTGGACGCAAGAATCTATACATAGTTATAGTAATACGTGAAGGGAAATCTCTGAACCGCTTTAAGAAATAATTCACGCAAGAAGTAGTGCAGAAAACTGGATTCTGTATATCAGATGTTTTTCAAGGAAATTGAATTTTAAATAATATCAATGTAAACCTTTGATAATGTAAATTAGGGTCGATTTTCGACTACAAAACGGATCTCTAGTCAATAATAATGATAATGATGAGTAGTAGTGAATGAGTAGTCAAACGTAACGAAATTGTAATATTATAATGAATAATATCAATGTTATATCGTGTTATAAATAATCGTTTGATTTTAAAATTAAACCTTAATAGGTACATATAGGTTAATATTGTGATCGTGTTGCGTAAATCACACACATATGGAGATAAATAAAGATAATGTATCATTAATTTTTATTTAAAAGTAAAGATAACTAACGATCTTACAGTGCAAAAATCATCCTAACAATATAATTGTTTATTACTCGTTAGTAACAGTAAGAAGACGACGTATTACTGTATTATTACGCTATTAAAGTAGGTTAGTTCTGTTAGTAAGTATTAGTAATTATCCAGTCAGTAATCGTAGATATTTGATACCAGTCGTAGTTGATCACAGATTCGCTATTCCTAAAGACAGATGGTCGTCTCTTGTATACGCGTAACCGGCAATCAACTACCCATCAGACCGAAACACAATTGCTTATAAGACAATTATTACATAGCAGAAATAGGGGAGACAATGCTACCACCCTTGGCGAACCGTATATAGGTTCTACTTGAGTTAAGTACCTACGTATGGTGGATAGACGACCGCTGAAGGAAATGTAGTAAAAAGTGGTTATTTCTACATTACAAACAGACACCCCAGTTTTAATTATATGTATACATATAGCTCACATCCCTATTGTCAGTACTACTTAAGCTTTATCTATTCGGAAACGACAGATATATCCTTGGCTCCTGAATATAACGACCACTACATTCAATTCACGTATAATAAATAAGCAACTGTATAACGAAACAGGAAAATATAAAATAACGCACGTCAAAACCAGAGAACAACGCACGTGACTTTTTCCCTCAGTCTATTTTTTTTTTTGTTTTTACACACATGTGACGTATATGAAAAAAATATCGGATCTATGCCTGAAAATAGAAACTATTTGATGATAAATAAATAGTTTAAAAAACTAAAAGATGTTATTATAATGCAATTCTAACAAAGCTCTTCACCGTCGAGGAGTTACCTCGTCTGGAGCCAACCCCGAGTATAGATATTCAGGTCATGCTTGTCAAAAAGTTGCATTGTGATCGGAACAAAAGCAGTCTGTCAAATTTTAACATCAACGAATAAGAGTATAGTCTGTAGACAACTACTGACAATTCAGCTTTCAAGATTTAATCCAAAGAAACATTCTAACAAGCTGCAAGTTAAATAAAAGCTTATAAAACATTTGTGCAGGAAAATGACTTTAACACAAATTGAACATTTTAAGGATTTGAAAAATGCAACCAACAACTATTCTCCTAGTAATAATATTGTTCCCCTGCTGGGACCTTAGAGGGGAATTTTCTGCCTCCTTCCGTTCTTGGGATACTAAGTACATCTTATAAACTTGAGACCTGTATTTTTAGTAGTCTGCGCTTATAAAGCCCGAGTACTTCAATCCACCTGTGTCGTACATAAGACTTACAAAACGACGTCCCGTTCTTAATATTTTCGGGTAAGTTCTTTGCATTTCTGTTCTGTCTTAAAAGTTAACCACAAAACTTATATAAACATCAACAGTTGTATGAAAAGAACAATTTTCACATTATGACGTTTTTCGCATTTAATGAACCATTGTAAAAATTAGCGAAAGACATTAGCCTATGTCCTGACACCGTGATGGAGCTAAAATGTCCTCTCGAAATGCACAATGCAAGCAAATACGCCACAGAAGGAGACTCGAAGTGCAGTGCACTTACAGCAATTGCCTGGCGACTGCATATTTCGTTTTCAGCCTGTTTTCAACTGTAAATCCGAATGCCTTACAAATTGATGACTTTCGGCTTTCCCCACATCGAAATAGGTGCTGTAGAAGTTAATAATAAAATTTATTGATTAATTGTGTCGTTCTAATACTTTACCTATAGCGCAGTTACTAATAGTGCTTTATAACAAATAATATTTTTACCTCTGCTGCCTATGGTCTCTTCGTAAAAAATAATTTGGACGTTTTGTTTTAGCCGTGTATAAAACAATATTAAGGCAAAATATAGGTGATGTTTTCGAACGAACAATTGCTGTTAGTGCTACCAGCCTGTTCAGGTTAGACACAGGAGTGAGCCTGGAGAGACTTAGACAGGAACGTTATTTTTGTGAAGAAAGCGGACTACCTCGCCCTCTTCGTAAGTAAGGATCGCCAACATCCTGAGAGAAATTGAGCTAAAACGTGTAACGTTATAATAATGAAATTCTAAGAACGACATATTTTCGTAATTATGGGTCTGACAAATTAGGGCATATAACAACAAGTTAATTTGTAAAATTGACGACATTAGTTACACATTTTTTCAATCCTCTCCATCCACTGAAATCTAATCCATTTCCATTTTTTATGTTTATCTATTAAACCAATTTTTTATTCTATTTTTTATATTTAATGCCCCCAAGTAAACAGATTGGATTATTTAAAGATGTTCTTTCATAACGTAACTATTATTGAGTAATTCATAATTACATTCTCGTAGTGATCCTCCCCGCGAAGAGAAAGGTCCCGAGTTGATTCCCAGCCAGAACAGATATTCCGACATATAACTGATCTGTTATTTTAATAATGCTATCCTTGTTATCTGAGACAGAGAATCCTAGTAATGGGCTATGAGTATATAAGCGTTTAAATTTATTAACACATTTTCAAGCGATCTAAATAATTTAACGAATTAGAAGACGTACAATTACACCTCGCGTTCGCTGCTCTCGTTAATTTTATTTTAAATTGTATGATAGTTCCAAGACTGCCAAGTCAGTCAAAGAGCCATTAGGTATACCCGCGCCACTTTCGCGTAACAACTCCCTTGAAGATAATTTATTTTGCCAAACGACTCCTTTCAGACAAATGTAGTCGTTGGCGTGTCTCCCGCAGTAGACGCTCCACTCATTTTCCGTCAACGATTCAATAGGAGCAATTGATAAAATAAAAGAGATACTTATTCTATTAACCCTTCGTCGACAAATTGGTCTGCTTTATTTGTATATGTTAGTCTTCAAATGACATATTAAGATTGTTTTTACATTAGAGAAGATAATGTGGTTATTAGAGTCAAATTGAGTTATGTTGCGTCAATTATAACGTTCCATTTTGAAGCTGTTGTCAAAATTATAAACTTACCTCCAGAGGAGGACCTCTCAATCCTTCATCTGTAGGAACAGATGAATAGAAAGAGGGAATTGATTGTTGGTATTCCCATCCACTTCGCTTTAGTTACTTAAACAATGTCAAAAACAAAAATAAGCAGTACAAACAATCGATCCTTTCTTTCTATTTCACTCAGCGATTTCATAGTACTGTCTATGAATACGGGGCTTACATTAGCTAGTTGTGAATGTCAAAACGTAATTATCAGATAACTGAAGCGCTATCGGTAATAGGGCATCTTTACAATTAAATCTTCAAACTCGCCTAGGATAGCATCCATAAAGTATTCTCAAATATACATGGTTCTCTAAGATATTTAAAGTCTTAATATTTTCGTATTACTTTCTACAAAGTATATACGAGACGTGATAGTTTTACAGATAAAAGAAAGAGAAAATAATGATGAGGGTATTCCCCTTCTTTACTTGTAATGTAGTCCTATCATAAACATCACATCTAATGATTACTAACTGGACATTTACTAATAATTACTAACAGGACTAATGTACAGTAATAATCCTAACGTCTACAGGCCTCTTACTAACTTAAAATAACAAAATGATATTCGCCTAATAGTAACAGTTCTTAGTAACTAACAACAGTCCCTCATACAGTTTTATTAGAAGCTTGTCACAGGTCTCTCAGTGACATACTATGTTCATATTATTACATTACTATCATTACTTCGCGCCAAAAATCCGCCATTTTTTTTAACTATCGAAAATACAGATCATTAACCACAACAACACACATTATAGGAGTCGACCGTAAGTAAATTATCGTTTAGAATTTCAATTACATCATACTCTCAATTGTAATAATGTATTTAACAATATCAATGTATTTATACTTACCTACTAATCGAATAACTGACGGATCTCATACATAATATATTTGGAAGTTATTGACTTAATAGGTAGTCGTAGCATTGCTCTACATAACTCTGTATGTGCTACGATCGGTATTGAGCTACGTGATCCAATTCGTAACAAGGAAATTCTTAGACGAACAAAGGTTACAGACATAGCTCACAGAATTAATCGTCTAAAGTGGAAATGGACAGAATACATTGCTCGAACAATCCATAGCATAATTATTGGGGAAGAAAGGATCTAGAACAGACTCGGATTTAGGTTTAACAATTGTTATTATTAAATTGAATTTATCGTAAATTGTTCTCTCTGCGGAATTTTAAATCATTATGTTCCATTTTCGTAAACGTTCTAATCATGATCATATCTTATCGACAAACTATCCCAATAAAGTATTAAAAGTTCTTTAAAACTTAAATAGAAAACTAAAGTGGTAAACATGTGTTTCATGTCTATTGAAACAAATGTATTCTATTCTAACCCGAGCTCTACTTGGGAGTCAATATACCGCACACATTTCAGATAGTTCAAAGCAGACTTTATAGATGGTGAGTAAAATGAGCAACAGCGCTACCTGGTGTTAAATTAAACAAACTATATCAATTGCCTAAACTATTAGTGTTATACTTTAAAAATTTCAGATGGCAGCACGTGTTATTTCCAGCGCTTCATAAAAACGTATATACGAGTATATAAAAATAAAACCTTGATTATTCAATTCCTTGGCCCATGGAAGCTTCAACTTCCTATTATCTAACTCATAAGAGCAATTTTTGAAAACCTATTACATTTCTATATATATTATACCTATCCAAGGCTTGCTCGTTTAGTACAAGATAACATAAAAATTATTAGAAACTACAAACAACTATGCGAGCAACACTAAAAGATCACTAACATCCATTATCATATTTAAATGTAAATAAATAAATAATAATACACACGCATAGCCTCATACTAGAATTACATGTGTCGTAGGTGTCATGGACAACACAAATACGAAAACAGACACCTAAAACGAGAACAGATATTTTAATCCGTCATTCAAGTTTCTACCTCGCTGAAAATCAATACCAGAAGTCTTTGGATTGTAACTATTGCGCCACATATATAAATTACACTAACTATCCGGCTGACGTTACCTGGGTTCGATTCTCATAGATACATACGCACACCTCTTCTTCTGATAAACAGCGTCACTACCAAACACTAGGTTATCAGCAACCTATAAGATATATGATACAAAAATCCGTATTTGACCTTTCTACAAGCTCTAACCACCAAAGTAATTATCGCAATAAACTGCTGGTGTATTGGGAGCATCGTCCAATATTCATGTCCATGTAGATTATATCTGGATTGCTCATCAGGGCTACCAACATCCAAAAGTTAATGCGTGAGTATTAAATGCTTATATTCTTTACATTTATATTAGGATTTTTTGTATGTCTTACGAAGAAATTTGTTTTGTTATTCTATAATAATATTAATAGATTGATAGGTAGGCTATTTTCAAACCTTTTCACGTCAAATTCTGGCTAGAAACAGGCTAAATAAAGTCTGAAAAGATGTGAAAAAGAAAATTTGACTAGTTTCTAAATATTACGAAAAATTAGGTTACTCCACTTAGATTACACACATTTTTTTTTTTTTTATCACTATCTTGAAAAATGTGAAATAAGTAAATAAATTAAATACACTTTCCAAACAGACAAAGCTACAGGTAAATAACGGTAGATAATAGACCTGTCTGTAAAATTTTATTAAACTCTGAAGAAAAATGGCGGAGCTAGTGACTCACAGCCTGTGGAGGGTTTTCTCTCAATAACCATTCCGTCTTTGCCAACCCTACAGGGGAAGGTTATTAGAAGGCCGGAAACAAATCACAGTTACCTACGTGTTCCCGATAACCCTCAATAGTTATGGAAATTGACATCCTTATGCCCCTAATAAATAACCCAGTTCGTAAGTATTATTATTTTCATAACATTCGCATTATTACAAATCCAAAAATTTTACCGATCAACCTAACCATTGTCATAATTTCTACATCATAATATTGTTAAGTGATTTATGTCTCAATAAGTAATTTCGTCATCACAACCCATAACTGTCCCACAGCTGGGTTCAGGTCTCCTCTCACAATGTGAAGATTAAATACCGTAGTCCACCACGTTGGCTAAGTGCGGATTGACAGACTTCACACACCTTTGAGAACATTATGGAGAAATCTTAGGTATGCAGATTTCCTCACGATGTTTTCCTTCACCGAAATAAGTGATCATTAACTTGTAATACGCACAAAACTTTTATTATATCAGAGGTGAGTGCAAGATTCCAACTCACGTCCCTAAGTGTTGGAAACCAACGTTTGAAATACTAGAATCGCCTCTTATAAGAAGTTCCAGTTCCAAAGAAAAACTGCAAAAATATACAATTTACGTATAATATTTGATAAAAATAATATCAAGAAAATAAAATATGTAATACTGTTCATTTGAAGTAACCCTTTGATAATATGATTTAATTCGAAGAAATTCATACGCAGAGCGAATTTCTAATTACTATAACTACGGGTATGTTAATACTGGGATATATAATTATTACCTTTCCCTGAAACATACCTAGCTACCTGCCTCTTGCTCGACTCAGCGGCCAACCAACAAATACAGTTCCGTCTGTAGGCTCTAAGGCTATCTCTTTCTTTGTTCCCTAACCATTCTTAGCTAGTAAAGCGCCAATAATGCCTATGGTATTGATGATGTCCATATAACGATGACCAATTGGCACTGTTTGGCACCTTTGGCGGCAATTTTATGATGTCTCGGTTGGCCGCAGATCGGATAAATTATGTTATAGTAATACAGTTTTTTTCCCAACATGTTTTACCCTTTAATGATGTTAAACTTTCAAAAACCCTTACCTACTCCTCCATAAAACAATATTAAGCCCTCTACAGAATAAATATTTGGGTATTTAAAGTGGAGTAGATGAAAATAAAATTAAAATATACTACATTTTTGTAACCAAAAGCGTTATTTCTGAGTCATTTAGTAATTGTTCCCCAAAATCCCGTATCAGTTTTATGAATTCCGACGGCTGCCGTTACAGCAAGTTTCAAACGTTATACACTTCCTTTAATCATCATTATGCACCCTGTTTTTTAAACTATTATAGTCTACCATACGTACATTTTAAAGTAACTGCCAGTTTATTTCATGCATACAAAATAGTAGCTTTACATTCGCCGTACTCCTGGTCGTGTTTTGTAATTTGGCGAGCGCTCAAAATACATTGTTTGAGCGTGTATGCCAATTTTCATCGTATTATCGAAAATTTTAGTGTACTTGCTGCAGTCAATCTCGCGTATTTCATCTTAATGGGTCGTAAGCACTGCAATACACTTCATGATGGGATCGTAAATAAGTATCTTGTAGCTACGTTTTCCTACTTTTGTCAACAAACACTGACTCTTAAAAATTCTCAGTGTACGTCAGTATATTCATTTTATTACAGGTAAACGTACGCAAATTTTGATGTCAAGTTTCGATTTTATCGCCACATCACTATGTAAGTCACTAATGTTGTGTACAACCTGTTGGCCTGTTGTTGTACCAACCAACCTAAAAAAGGATTCTAACTTTACATCTTCTGGATTTATTTTGTATTGTAGATAAAATGCCAGACGAGTGTCTTGATGGTGGACACCAGGAAGACAAGGAAAACTACCTTTGACAACGAGCACCATCGAAATTGAACTAGGTCCAGACCAGTATACAGAATCTAGTCATCTCTGTTAGAAAGCACTTGGCACCATAACTAATTCGTTGTGACAGGGACTGTTGTCTATAAGAAACATTCCAAAGGGTGACCTTTTAACCCCAGTGACTATTTTTATTAACATCAAATCTCAGCGCTAGAGATTATTCGTAGGTGGGTCTCAGTATTGGTTGGTTTCTAATGGCTAAATCTATGTAGCTCTTTTGCGTGGGACCCAAACCATTTTTTTTTGTATTCGCTCCAGATGGCTCGATAACTAATACTGTTTACAAAGAAACACTTGCTTTGAGAAAAACGAATTATTAGGCAATATTCACAAAGAGCGCTTCAAGTTCTAGGAAAATCACTATACCTCCGCGACATGATTGTTATTTTCTGATATCCTGGGAAATGAAATCGTGGGCACAGTTAGATTATTACAATACAATTTATTGTTGTTCGCATAAAACGGGGAATATAGAATATATTTTGTAAAGGAGTGAAATTATATTTTCAGAATAACGGCATAGTTTTTTAATGTTCACCCTCTTACAAAAAGTCCCTTAATTATGGTTATGGCTTATTCTAACACGTCCTCTTCATTGCCTTGGTTTGTCAGTAATGGCAGCTGGCTGAAGGGACCGTCAATATGGCGGCTTGGCTTGATTTTTCAACAGGAAGTGACAGCCTGCGTCACGTCCGTTATAATAAATTTAATCAAGACATCAAATAGAACATGGCTTTTTTAAGCACCTAGGTAAACCTTTTTTTGTTGTAAAGAACGAGCATTGTAGACGAGAACCAAGTTACAATAATTAAAAAAAGGAGACCTACCTGATAATTAACCTACTCACACTCACCTATGGACATTATTTATTGCAAAAAGCATCAAGATATAATAAAAAAGCGTGACTATATTGAACTGATGCTATTGAAAAACGTAAAAATTACCTTCGTAAAATCATGAAATGCACGAGAATCTGCAATGTGATAATCTATAAAAACAAAATCTTAACATTTCAAGCATACATTCGATTCTAGAAAACGACAAACTTTTGTGATAAAATAATTGCAATTACACATTATTATTATATCCAAACAATAGGTGATGATCTCGACTTGCCGATCTTAGGCTGTTTTCGAATCCCATAAATCAAGTGGTCTTTCCCCTGTTCATTGCCAAAAATTTTGGAAAGAATGGATTGCAAGGATATTTACTAGAAACTTCTCATTTTTGTTTAGTCAAGTATCCCAGCGTTTACACATATCGTTTAGCCACGTTAGCATGGCGTCATGTGTACACATACAAATAAATCCTTCCTAAAACAGTTACGCGGCGAGATGAGATACGACGGTCATAAAGTTGGCAATAATGCTCGTATTTCTCTGTTACGAGCCCCCGACGGACACGCCCGAGTTTGGACACTTGAACAAATCCCTTAACCGTGTGAAAGATTTTGTACCTGATTCGCTTTGAAATAAAATAAGATTTCCCCCGGTTCCATGTGATAAAATCTTGGGAACTTACACGGTGGTAGAGAGTAGGTGATATTTAATTTAAACCAAAAACTAAATAGTAATTTAAGAAATAAAACTAACGTTAATTTTAGGAAATATTTAATAATGCAACGAAAAATAAATGACGTTAAAACTATTACAATTTTTTATAACAAGAATGATAGTAAAGTTACCAAAACGAAAATGTGATTAATTATTGCCAAAATTCTTTATTACAAATACATGTACATCTACGTTAAAGACTAAAATCACCTTAATTTAAGTTTTAGAAGAGCTTAAACATAATCTAATCAACGGCTAAACCGTTAGCCACATCAGTGTACTTTTTAGTGCCTTAATTAACGTGTTAAACACTGATGTAGCAAGAGTATTCGAATAAACTATTGAAATTAGAGTTCCAGATACTTTATTTCGTAACACATTTCCGCGTAGGTAAACTAATATAAAGTAATTATTTTACATTCATGGTATTGTACCATTTCCAAGTATGTATCGATCGGTAATATGCTATTGTATCACCATTGTAATGGATGTTTTAGACTATGTTGTTTTCTAATTACTGAATCTCCCAGTTGCAGTTCACGTTATTCGTTCTACATAGAGATATTTGTTGAACCTGCAGTCCAGTGAACTATTTCGTCGAAATTCGTAGAGGTATTACTAAAAAAATTCCTAGCAATTTTCGCTGAAACAGCACTGGCTCCGCACCGCCTTTGATTGACAGTTGTGGCCGCTTGATGTGTCATTCATCTATCACGTATTCTATCCAATGTTTTTTTTTGAAAGCAATTTAGTTGCTGTAGTTAATTAAAAAATCTTCGGTTTACTTTTTTATTTTAAAATTATAATCATTTAGGAGCAGTATTAACCCTAGTGGTTCGAACGCTAATTCCCCAAAGGGGGGGCTTGAGTTCAAATCCTGCACGCATCTCTAATTTTCAAAAAGTTATGTGCGTATTATCACTCGCTTCCGTGAAGTAAAATATCGTGAGGAAACCTGCCCACTTAAGAGTTCTCCATAATGTTCTCGAAGGTGTTTCAAGTCTACCAAGACGCACTTGGCCAGCGTGGTGGGTTATGGCCTATACCCCTCACAACGTGTGAGGAAATCCGAGTCCAGTTGTGGGACAATTATGGGTTCTAATGATTGTAACTCATTTAAGAGTAGCACTCATACAAATACTTGATCAATTAAGAAGTAGGATACATTATAGGTACTTTATAAAACCCTAAATGTTACACATAGCTTACACATATGAAACTAGATCTATAAAAAAATATGTTACTGTATAATATTACAAGTTACAGTTACAATGAAGTAACTTGTAACATTATTGAGTAACATAATTGTGTATTTTTACTTCAAAATAATAATAAGTAACGTTTTTGGAAAATTCGTCCCTTAAAGGAGTAAAATAAAAGGTACCTACAAGGTTTGTATACATACTTAAATAAAACTTGTCTGAATTAGTACCAACCTATGTATGAAGAATGTAAGTAACTATATAAAATGTATTTTTCTTCTTTACCTACAACTTTACAGTTTCTGAATGAATAATTATAGACACTACATAACGTTATTATCATATACGTGTACTGCTTTCCTTTCAATTCAATAACTGCTTTTGTGGCTTGTGTGTCAAGTTTCCGCATTGATATTGCGATCAATTTCAATACCGAACTTGTCAAGATTCACTCCTTAATATTAGATGTAATATAATACTTTGAATATTGCGGAAGTCAAATTAGAGCTTCGTTATAACAGTAAGTATAATAATATGACGTATAACGTGTACAGAGTAATATCATACGAATATATTGTTATTCATGTGGTAATATTGCTTCATCGGAACACAATGCCAATAGTTCTTTATTTTCCTGACAGTGACACTAACTTGACAGGTTAAAATAAAATATCCGCCTAATATCGAGCCGCGCAAAATTTAGGGTTCCATAGTATGTACATAGCTTTTTTTGTGAAGGTATATTATATAGATATAAATATATATATATATGTACTTAATATACTAAGTCTACAATATCGGTTTGATAATTTTGTTCGTATAATAATAGGTACTTACTGAAAAAAAAAATTCAATTAATTTATAAAGAATATCCATATATTTTCCATACTTTGAAGATTTCAGCACCCTGGTTAAGCAGACATTCAACGTGCAATAATAATTGGACATTATATGTCGTTGGCTATAACTTTAACATAATAAAATTATTTCATAAAATTTTATTATAAACAAATCTTCCCCAATAACAAAATTCAACGTTCTTAGTCTCTATTGTATTATAATATTCGTCTTTAATTTTTTATATATTTTATTAAATGCTAAAAGCGGTATCAGATAGCTACATCGCTCTAATTTCATTATTAGGTCAGCGATGAATATTGAAATGCCAACATCGCTTATAACATACAATTTTCCAATAGAATAAAAATATCTTCAATACCTATATTTTCTTATAAAATTAACATATAGCTTTAAGTACCTACTTAGACAGTTATGCCGTATGTCTACCAGGTATCAAAAGGATTTTAAGAGGATTTTCTATAAATTGTATACATGTTTCTTTTTTAAGGCCATTTGAGCTTTACTCTTGCTAGTTAGGAGTAACAAAAGCATAACGGCAGCAAAAAAGAAGAAGGTTATCTCCCCACTTCTGAGTCTCCGACACTGACACCAAAACAAGTGAAAATCATTTTAGAAGAATAATGGACGATTATAAAATATGGACTATAGGACCTCCAACACGAAGAATTTGACGCCATAGCATCGTTCATATTTAAGGTGGATCACAACCACCGTCGTTGAAACAAAATCAGTTTTATCCAAAGCTATTGATACTCGAGTGTTGCTCCACGTGGCAAATTCTAGTGCGAAAATAAAATCATGGAAAAGTAAATTTATGTATACTTAATATTTAAAACAGACTCCAAATTGACAGAACATCCCACGCTCATGTTAACTCAAACTTGACCACTAATTTATATCACTCCAAATAGATACGTATACACAGCAAAATTTAGAATAGATTTTATGTCCACAACTACGCGAGCCGTGCTCGTCCCTATTAAAAAGTAAATATTTATGTGATAACAAACAATGCTTCCCGGCTTTCAAGTTAATAGAAATTTACGTGAACCAAATTTGAAAATAAGTCGTCGTAACGCCGTAGAAAATCTTTTTCGCTTACCTGCAAGATCCCCTTAATCGTTGCTTAGAGAAGCTTAAAATGCGAAACAGACAGGTAGATAAATATAGAGTAATTGTTTCAGTAGAAACTCACGATTAATTCAATTTCCCCGCCTTTCCTTCAGATATAGATAATATATGGGAGTTGGAATGATATAAACAGATTAATACAATTACAGGCTAGAAAATAGAGGGAAATTAAATTGACTTATTAAAACCTACGGTATAATTCACCTACATAACGACATGAGCGTGAATAAATGGTATATTTTTTACCTTTTTTTTAATTGAATCACGCCGAATCCCGCTGGTAGTAGGTGCAACCTACTGAAAAATACGAAACAATAGCGCCCAAATCCACCCGTTAGAGGTCTTTGGGCCTTTCCTAATTAATACTGACGATAGGTACATGTACATACATTCTCCTTTATGGAATTCTAAAATCAACTGTAAAAACCTTTCGTTTCGATTACAGTGGTGGAATAACAGTACCTTATGGCAGTGGTAACTTATTAAGCTTTTATTGTCCAAATAAATATTTCACGACATCATCTCCCAATTAATGTGGAAGTTCTCACTGCAACAACGTACCACTACGCAATACCTTATCAGTCGTTATACTTCCACTTCCTTATACAATCCACAGTTCGCAGGTGAGCTATTCATCTCGCCGCAACCGTAATATTCTCCATCCGCAGATTCGATGAATAAATCTCAGAAATCCGGAACGGACGACCGCCACCAGAACGAAGTTATCTACAACTTAGTAGTCGACGAGATTATAACTCTTTGAAAATAGATTTTCATAAG
>DWPA01002651.1:0-15414 GCA_018251375.1 Calpodes ethlius
TGTGTCATTACCTTTAAGCTCCACGTCGCTCGCATATAGTTTCCATATGTACATAGTAGGTACATAGATGATGTCGTGTAGTCTAATGAAGGAGCGGTCATTCTCGTTGATAGCATTTCATTAGTTTCATCTGCCTTCATTATGATAATATCATCAATATGATATCAGTCCTATAACTCCGTCAGTATTAATAGACAAAAATAAAAATAAAATGCTCCAGTCACCTACTATACTCCATGAAAGTCATGAATTTTGCAAAAAAAAAAAGAATCAGTTATGAGACAATTAAATTTACTGCTATCGACGAATAATTCATGGAAATCATCAACTTGCTATGAGCGTAGTATGGCGATTCATAATCTCGAAGACCAGAATTAGTGTGCAATCAAATTGTTCCCAATACTTGGCTTGAGAGCTAGTTCTTCCTTTCTTCAATCTTCTTTCTTGGCTAGCATATGACTTTGTTGTTGATGTAACGTGGTGGTGGTAGCCAATTACCACCAAATGGATCGTCAGCTCCATTATCGGCTAGTATACCAAAATATACTTTTAGGATGATCTCATCATGAAATCAGTCGTAATATTGATCTGCGAGATTCGAAAATATTAATGTATAATCGGTGATTTAATGAGAGACTGAGGGTAAAATGAAAATTTTAAAACGTATTTCCATAATAAGATATCTAGTATATTCTCTACTGAAGAATAAAGTAATAAAAACTTAAAGTATAGGAAACGGCAATGCATAAACTTAGCTGATATAAGGTTTAACAATGGGTTATTTAACTCCAATGTAAGGAAATTAAATAATTGTTGGCTTATATCCTTGGAAAACAATAGAGCAATAATAATATCTAATTACATCACAACCTTGGCAACATTCAAACGTCGAAATGTCACTCGGATGACCTTCACTTTATTTATTTGTCTTAAACCTACAGATACAAAATCAAATAAAAGATTCAAATTTGGAACACTAGTCCACGTTTTATTTTTAATTTTATTATTAAGTTTGAAATCATAAATACAACTCAATCTTTGTGTGGAGTTTATTACTCTCTAACTTTTTGGCTTTTTTGCATAAAGCATGTCAATTAGCTAAATGATTAAAACGAATTAATTTAAAACATAAATTTTAATTGCAGTTTATTAATAGTTATGTTTAACTAGTTACATAAAATGATGCTCAGACAGTTGATTTGTAAAACAAATGCGGTTATATTCGGCCGTTACATAAACTGGACCAGTTATGTAAATCTGACACAGATCTTGCGACTGTGCCGTTGTCTATGTAATAATATTGTTTTTTATGTCAAATGTTACCAAAGTTCAGTTAGACTTAATTGCCGTCGAGGCAAGTTAAATTATTAACTTTATGTCGACAATATGGTGATGAATGATTTGAAAACGCATAGTAACAAGTTCCGTATTCAGGATAAGTATCGATCACAAGCCGTCTTGCATTGACCGCTTCAATGTCTTGTCTCTTATAACAAAATAAATAAATGTATAAACGCTTACACACTCATGTCCCTGAGATAGGATTATCTGTGTCATTTTGTCATGGACAAAACAAATAAGACATCACTAATCCCCACAACCGGAGAAGAAAAATTTTTCTGTCACATAAATATCGAAAGATTTTCTGGAAGAGATCGCTATATCGTTTTTTGCACTATTTTTATTTAAAGTACATAATTTTGTTATTCTTCCTTGTATTGATTGTACAATAAAGAGAATTCTGTCCTATTCTGTGCAATATCTGCTCTGATCAGGAATCGAGACCGAGACTAGGCTGCGGGGAATAATCATAAGTACTTATTTATAACATATCGAACCATACGCTTATTTCAAATCTATAAGATGAATCCCAAGAAATAATAACAGCCGTGACTTCTGGGTAAATATCTATGAATCTATGGATTCGAAGAAGTGTGAAAAGTGCGTAGATTGGAACTGCATTTGATCCAAATGATGATTCATGTTCCTTCTGTTAGACATCAGTAGAATCTGTACTATCCGATTTATGCCCGACGATATTCATAACCGGTGGTAAAGCTCAGTATGGTGAGGTATCATTATTATAAATTGTAACGTTAGAAGCCCTTCCTGATCAGCCAAAAGGACTGAAAGCAGTAACCTCCGGTTTACATAGAGTAATTTCTGATCGATGTTAACGGCCTCGTATTACAGTCTCCGATTTGGACGATATTGTCGATGTCGACACCCGATGAGATCACGGAAACGAATTCGACAACTAGTTCAGAGATATCGAAACCGCACCGTTCGTTTCGATGCAACACTTACATAAATTCATATTCCTTTTTGTGCATTTCGAAATTATTGCAGTGATCGCTGGATATATCTTTAAGTTATTTGAGTTTGATCTTTACCATTAATTACGTAATGTGAGTAAGAAAAATACTCTTCGGTAATTTCTTCCACTTCTCTCAATGAATCTGGCACGTAATAATTTTACGACGAATTTTCTCTGTAGAACAGATTTTGAAAAAAAAAATATTCTTATGTTTTGGTAGTACTTTGAAAGTAATAAATTCACAAAATAACATTTATTTTTCTGCAAGAGACACTAATAATAACATCAAAAACACCCATTATTCAATAACAAAAAAAAACTGTCACAAATGTCATTCTTGGTCCGGGAATCAAACAGAAGACAAATACCAACGTGGTTCTGTACGTGTTTCACAATTTTGTTCTATATGAAGGATATTATACTTTATACATATAATGTGAATTTTCTTGTTTGCCCTAATGAATATTAAAATATTGTAAACATATAGTTGACATTGTACTTTACACTTGACTAATTATACCTACTGTATTCAATATGTTGTCGTAGTTATGTATTAAGTAGTTAGATATTTTACTCGATACGCGGTAATGGTTTTAATAAAATGATTATGTCATAATTATGTTTTATTCTACATGTATATTTGCTTTTTCGATCTGATCTTTAGCGCCATGTCTAGTGATTGAGTGAAACTACCCGCCAAGATCTTGATTTTTCGTTTAAACTTTGGTGTATGTAATATTTCTTTTATGTGTCTACGTTACATATTTCTATGCCATTTAGGTTGAGTATCCATCAGTGATTAGCGCGACAATTAAGCAGTGCGCGATGAAAATACCCACCAATAGAATTACTCTACACAGAGCAGAGTTACGCACGGCTAGAAGGGAGAAGCGTTCCTATAGTTGGTATAGATCCTATAGTTCCTACTTACTCTGGTGGATTCTCAACCTAAGACTTTGTATAGCAAGAATGTGTGAATGTTTATATTTTTTTTATAATCTGTAAACTCACTGGTTGAATGTTGCATGCGATTTATATTGTTAAAATTTTGGTATATCTTTTAACTGTCGCTATTTAACTTTAGTTCACTTCCATTAAAATTTCCTTTAAGTATAATATTTGCTGGAAATACAATACCGGTATGTTATACACAAAAAATAAAGATAACCGTTGATATTAATGCTATCACTGAAACCGATTAGATAAATAATCAGTCCTTAGAACATTTTTGTTATTTTCCGATTAATAATTTCTCATTTAATATAACTTATCCCGAATAAAAATAAGAAAAGATTTAACCTTAAAGATTTACAGCAGGAGTAAATTTCTCGAGTACCTAAAAGTTATCTGTGATATTCTCGAAGGTTCTTGAAAGTGTTCCAATCTAGCTTATGATCCCGTTTGATGGTAGTCTGCCACACGACATTTTGGTCACGCGTCACATCAGCTCGGCTGAGAACGAACAGTAGCGTGCGATCATTACCATCAAATGATCATTATTCTAATTTGATGTCACTTTCGCGGGTTTCGTAATGATTTTTCTAGTCAAATCTCTCTGTGGCTTTATTCAAAATAAAACTATTGCATGTAACTGTTAAGTTTAGAGAGGGGAGGAAACAAACCGTCAAGTTTGCGGTTATATGATCCAGTTGGATTCTCTGCAAAAAGTTATGTCTTTTGACAACGTAGTTACATACATTTTAATGTTTAATAACATATTTCCTTACCTAGAAATTTAAAACGTTTTCCAGGTTTATCAAATGTAATTTATACGTTTTGTCCGCATGAAACTAAAAGATGCTACAATCAACAGCAAATACTGTCTATTTGAAAAAAGAAATCCGCAGGAGTGCTTGCTAATCTCTGCTAATCATTGCTAATCTCTGACTAAATTACATATAAATTTCATTAGTCTGTAGACTAATTGATTACTTAACTGGACTTTGAACCTTTGCTGTTTTTACAACATAAATAAATATTAATAAAACTAAATTACTGTTTGACCTTGTGATAATAACAATTCCAACAATAAATGATGAATGATAAGGGGAATACATGTAACTAAATGTTTTGTCATTGCATTAAATAAAGTGAAAATGCAATAATTTATGTCGTTGTTGAAGAAATTACTTTAATTGAAAATAATAAATAAAATAAAACTTACCAGTGTATGTAAATGGAGTCTACTAAACTAAAACTCACTTATCACTAACTAATAAGTTAAAAAGTTCAAAATCTCAATTCATTTAGTAGTACTATAGTCAAGGTGTAAAGCATTATAAGGACCATTACAAAACGTTCAATTATCTTGTACTTATTGTTTTTATAAAGGTGAGGACAGGTGCGAATATCGAGGGGAGAGGTGTGCGTCGCGCGTGCTACGAGGGCTGCGCACGCGCATGCCTCGTTTATATTTGTCCTATATTCACATTTGTAATTTAGATTGATAGGAATTCGCTCATTATAGTTAATAAGCCACATAAATATGACGAAGCTTTACACTTTTTCTCAGGAAAAAGTTCACTGCTATTGTTCCATTGCTGTAATTGGTTTTGTAGAAATATATATTTTTTGTTATGTTTTGTTTTTCAAATTCTATTATGTCGTGAAAAGTATATGTGAATCGTGATCATGGTTATTATAACTTACATGATTAAGTGCCTAGTGCCTAATAAAAGTTAAGCCATAGTTTGTTAAAGTGACGGACTGCGACCTGATACAGCTTTGAAAACATTGTGTCCTATAAAATCTTTTATCGCTGACAAAGATTTCCTTTACCGTATTAAATGATAATTGACTGATGATACGGCACGCAGCACTAAATGATTAATATTTATTAGCCGATTGCGATTCTGTGATTACTTGTGGCAAATATTGTTGAACGCTTCCGTCTTCGCAGGGCATGTAAAGTCCTCAATCTCAGTTGTTATCGTTAGATAGCCTTCGTTAATTATTTAAAATTTCTTGTAATTTTTTTTTCAGGACGATTCATAGTAGCGATTTGCTGAAACAATGAAGTAGAATGACTTTCCAAAAGTGTTTGTAAAAACTACATAACTAAGAATAAAGAAACATTTCATTGCATTACTTAGTGGTCAAGAACCAACTTCGTTAATATTAATAGGCCGCATCGTATAAACGATGATTGATACACACAGAAATAAAAAACATGATTGACACTCGTAGAAAAAATGTTTTTTATTAACACTTACAACCATTTTTTAGTGTGGAAATGTTTTTTTCTTGATGCAATGTGAAACAGAGTTCAGGTTATGTATTCGTTCGTGTCTTCGTAAGTGTTACTTTTGGACTCGGAGAGGTTTAATGCGTAAGCTGATATTGATGAATCTTATCAATTTGTCTGAATCTTGTGTGTCATGAAAGACATAGTAATCAAAAGTCGATTTGGGGAAAACCAGGTACCAAAGAGATAAAAATTATTGCTAAAAAAAATGATATCAAGATGGCTATTGATGGATAATTCTCCAATGTTTTGGCTTTTCAAATATTTACTCGATTATCACTGGGTCGTTTGGAACCTTTACCAACTTAAAATTGGTTTGGTTGGCAACTACGACTGGGTTTCCTAATCCCTATTTTTCTTCAAACGTCCTGTTTATTAGATTTGTAAGTGTCTTCCAAAGAAAAGCTCTCTTCAAGTTCTTTGATATCCTTAATTTGCATCTGCAATCAGCGTTAGAGTCTAAAGTAGCAGAGGTAAGACCCGATTTTATTTTAGAATTTTAATAATTAGATACAGCGGGCTATAACTCAGCATTACACGGTCGCCCCACACCAGCCCGGGGCAGGACGTGGCCACATATGGCGGCGGCAGCTGCCGTCCGTTACCCGTCGATCCTGCATTCAAATTCGCTGTTTCAACAGGCGCGGTTATTAAATGTCACAGGACCAGTCTTCGATATGTGCCTTCGACATGTCCCTTCGGTAATTATAAAGCGTGTCTCCGAGTTTTTATTGGATTTGGATATTAATATGCGCAATATTGTATTTTAGAGGCGTCTGGTGTTTCCACTTGTTTGGTCGGTTATTGCTTTGACATTGATGTTCTGAACAAGTTGATGTTAGAAATTAAGCTGCATCATGTGTTTTGCTTAAAAATAATGTAACATTTGCTTCGAAAATTTCGTTATCTAGGATGGACATTCATCATCATTTTCAATATTATTAATTTAAAATAATAGTATGTTGAAACATTTGTGTTTCGCGACGAGTATGTTTACGTAGTAAATGTTCTTTGTGACTGAGTTGAAAATATTTTCCTTAGGAGTTTTGTTAAGCCTAAGATTGTTCAACCATAAGTAATTGTGGCGATGGCGTAGTTTGAAAAGTTCCATTTGTTACAAATTGATATTTCCTTAGATGTATTGTAGCTAAACCACTTTTGATACATATCAAAAGACACAAGTACATGCCTGTACTGATACCCCTAGCGAATTGAATGTATGAGCCAATGATAAACTATACCAAATGACGATTAGTCGTAGAAATTCAGATTGAAAATCTAAACGCGACATTTGTGGAATTGATGCACAAGAAACAGATAGAGGAGGCGTGGTAGTATTGTCACGCGAGTATAATGAAGACGTAAAAACTACACAGAAAAGGTGTTGCCGACGCCAACGTGCCCGTAATTATTTCACGGAGAGAAATGGCTCCAAGAATCATTCGGGCAGTGGGCGATGTTATCATTTGCGTATGGTTACAATGTTTGCACGTCAATATGGCTACACCGGTAACCGCCATCGCTTCGCTTCGAAGAGCAATCGTTTAAGAGTTACACATCGTTGCTGCACCAAAACTTTTATATTCAGTTTTGTCAGTCGCTTCATGGCTACCCTATTTTATAAATTTTAATTGACGGTTTTCGGTTTTTAAATTTAATTTGGCGGTTTTCGGTTATTTAATTTGAAAAATATTTCTTTATAAAATCTCCATTTTCTAATATGCTAAACGTCTATATTGAATTTTATCTATTTTACTGAGATTTCAATATATTTTTCTGGAGACCCAATAGGTCCTGGATAAGTAATATTCAGGAACGTTTAAATATATTCATTAGATTTCAACTTCAGAACTTCAATTTTAATTTCAACTGCAGAACGAGTTTACAGTTCTACGCAAATAAATAATCTCCCATAAGGTATCTTTTTAATTATTGTAGGCTGCGTTACTCGAGCTGGTCATGTTTATTTTACATTAGACTTCAATATATTTCGATTAATCATTGTATAATTAAAAGTTATTTATTAATTAATGCTAAAACTATGTTAACATTTCGAAAACCAAATTTTTGTGATCGTGAATCATAATTGGTAGAGTAAATTAAAGTTCAAAATTTCAATTCAGTAGTCTTAGTATAAATGCCAACAATGGCCCGCATCTATTCAAATTATGGTTGTTCTAGAGACATGTGTACGCGCTTAACTGTTAATGGCATGAAACAATTTAAAATAGAAAAATTAACGACCGTGTTCTACATTCAAATTGACAGTTAATAAATCACAATTGCATCCTCGAATCAAATCACATTACATGGGATTCGGTAACGCGATGCGGCGCAGCGGAGACGACATTCGAAGTATCGCGATCGGTAGGTCGCGGTGAGGTCGCGATGACTCATCGCGCCGCGAAACCGGATTCGCGCTCACCAGACTCCACACCGGCTAGGCTGCTTTTGTGTCGCTCTATGTTAGAACTTTATAACAGCTCCTTAAAATAAGTACCTTGTTTATTTATACTTTACTGTCTCTTAAAGACTCGTGCCGCTGAAAGATCTTAGGCTTCTAGCTCACAATCACTATAAACCTTGTTGTTTAATATACTTGCGAGTGTCTACCACTATTTAACATAGATAACGGCTTACCCAAGTCGTATTTTTTTCCTGTAATCTGATTACTTTGAATTAACTATATCGAATAAATTTCCAAAAATTCTAAATTCTCATTAATTCAAATTTACCTATCCATAATATATGTTAATTTATATCGTAAGAAAATTTATCAGTGATAAATGTAGATAATTTAGATTAAATGTAACTCTGATAAGCAATACGTCGACCGACACACTCACCTATTTTGTGGGTTTGGTAAATATAATGCTGTGCCGCCATTTTCTGAGCGTGTCCCTCCCAAAGATAACTAGATAACAGCTTGGCCGATTAGATTAACGGAGTTTGCATATGTGACTTGGCTTACTGATTACGGTAAGAAACTTAAACTAAATGTGCTCACTGGAGCTTTACGTATTTATAACGTTATACGTTAATAGACGACAAATGAATAGATAAGTTTATTTATCCAATTATAAGAGTGGATCTGAGCTGTTTTTTACAAGCGACATTTTCTTTTCATTTCTTCATCTTTTTTTCCCATTTAAAATTTATCGTCTACCTAAAAACTAGTTTATTTAAAAAGGTCACAATGTCACAATTTCTTACCAGTAAAACAATAGCATATATTTTTGCAAAAAGAATGATCTTCGTATTATAAATCGCAGAAATGACAATGCTTATTCTAATCGAGAAATCAATTACAGAAAGAAAGTTCTTTCCAACATTTCCTTTCCCATTCACTATTACTTAGATGCTCACAAGCCAACGTTCAATCAATATCTGTCCAACGTATTTATTTCAAATTAAGTGTACGCGTTAAATACACTTGAACACGATACGCTTCAGGCGCCTTATCAATCTTTATTTTATCAACAACAATTGTGGCGATAACGACAATCGAGACATGCAACACGAACTGATGTGCTTAATGAAATAATGACTCCGGTGATCGTGAAAATTTTTCTGCGTCATATAAATAAAATTTAACTTCAACATAATCGCTTGGAACTCAGATGGTAATATGAAAATTCTTGCTCAATGGACGAGGTAAATTAATGACTGACACTGTAGCAATTTTGATGTCACTTGAGTGAATTAAATTCTCCTGCCTCATTTCGTTGGCTTTGTCGCACTGTCGTTCACAGGGTTAAGCACATGCAGTTATGTGTTTTTGCCTCGTGTTGTATGCATTCATAGCTTGTGCGATGCTGTCACTTTGTGCTGCATTCGTTGCGATATTGTTATTAGAATTGTTACTGTGTGCTAGTTTTCAATTCTAGAAGGTGTGAAGGATATGAACGCTGAAAAGGAAGAGGTATGAGTGAAAGATTATTAGGATTTATTTGACTTTATTGAAGCATACATATGTATTAGAACAAAAGACATAATTAATGCTAAAAGCATTCGCCGTCAGTCAACAATCTTTGGACATTGGGAGAACAGCGATGTCTGTCACAAAAGAACAAAATATGATATAAACTTACATATAAAGTGCAAGCTAAGGATAAACTGTGACATCCTAAAAATACGGTATATAAGCAAGACAATGAAGATGACTAATTGACATTTTAAGCTACTTTAATAGTATCGTGGCCGAGTTAATCCCTTTAGTCATGGTATCGTCGTAATTTTGTGTTAGTCAGTTAGGTAAGCGGTTAGCAGCTTTATTTAATGCAAAACTGACACTTAGAAAAAAAGACGATTGGTAGACGATTAAAATTTAAAAAGCATTGATCTTTCTTTATCGAATCAGTAATAGACCAGTTATTGCTTGTTATTTTGAAACTTGCTAACGTGAAACAGTCTTTTTCCCGCCATGGGTGGTCTCCTAAGAAATAAAATTCTTGAAAACTTTCGAAATAAGTATAATTTATCTTCGACTCCCGTGTGTGCTTTGGCCTGCATTCTTCCCTAGTTAAACCGGATAAACCTTGTACCATTTACATTTATTCAAACAAAATGGATTCGATGTTATAGCTTATAATTAAAATCTATGTCAATATCCCTGCACTGTTTGATGTAATTCTATTTTCCTTTACCAGTTTCACCTTTTTATACTTAACTATTTTTCTCATAGAATTTTCTTTATTTCATTGGTTACCGTTACTAATGATCAGAATACAGAAGCTTGGACGCAACCGCAAACAGCAAAAATGACTGCGGTCGAACTTAAGAACTAATCGTAGGAATGTTGATTTTCTCTGCACATCTAACGGTCAAATCTTCAACGTCAGAATTGTGACTCTTCATATTTGACTCAATGACATCGGTCATTGCTCCTAATTCGAAATCAGCATTGGCTGACCGGTTACAGGTATCTCCGATATCAAAAGTGTGCCTAATTTTTTTGTCAACTTCTTCACTTTGCGTAAGGGAGACCTAACCTAATCTAATGATTATATATGCAAATATGTTTCGCAGTATACGTCAGATAGTATTTAAATAGCTAGATAGTTTTGATAACTTTTGAAATCCTAGGAATAGAGTAGGAATCCAAATTTGTTTTTAATACATAGAATGTTTTACTCGCTAATTTAGATCTCTATAGGTGCATGATATTTAAAAATCGGTTTACTAGTTTTCAAGTTTGTCCATTACAAACAAATCTAGAAAACTTCTTTCTTTTTTCTCAGCTTTACCTGATTTCATATGGTATTTTATCGCTAAAAATAAGGGTCTCAATTTTAGAGATTACTCCCCACATAGTACGAATTCACAGAATTTACCCACTTTCTTTATGAGATTAGTACATATATTGATTTATAATATAATTTTGTAACGTTAAGGTAGGTCCAGTCTTTTGAGTACAATTTATATGCGAATGCAAATGCGATTACAATAAGTTTATGATAGTTGTTTTTGATAAAGATTAAACAATACAAGTCCTTTTTTATATTTAATGCATTTGTATCTTCCACTTAACAGATATTCTAAGTAGTATTAATTCCAAGTGTTATCTTTATTAACATCCTTTTATAGAACACCTTTTTGTCACCTTGACTTTGTGTATACATCTGTTATTGTTCGAACAATTACAATTATCATTAGTTAAATGTCTATACTATTGAAATTACGCAATGCATCTGTTATGTAAATTACGTAATGCACTTAGTGTTTGTACACAATTATTCCTAGTTATAGTTAAGATGCGGTTATCGTTTAGGCTGGCATTTTATGTGAATACAACAAGCTGTCCACGCAACATGCATTAAATACCATTTAATTTAACAAAGTCTTTAAAATTTGTGTAATTTCAGTAGATTTTGAAGTGAATGCAGTAAAATCTCATCAATTGAATAGTAGCAAATTAACCTTACCACCAGATTTGGCGGCTTTTGTCGCCTTTTATGAAACTTGTACTCTAGGATTGGGATCAGTATTTTAAACTGTCCCAACTAGTACCCTAAGATTGGAGTTAATATTTATCACCTCATCTAGTACCTTGATGGTACACTGGTACACTGAGTTAAGGGTCAGTATTCTAAGCCGTCCAAAGGCGGCTAAAAAATTCGTTAGCTAGCAAATCTTGCAAATAATTTGGAACACTTCCTCTTATTCTATGTAATTGTAACTTGGTACATCGCTTTCGTTCATTCAATTCCTTATCGGATAACAATACAAAAATTATATATTATTTTATATTTTATATGCATTCAATTATTGCAGCTCCTTCTAGACTCGCATCATTATTTGACTGCCGCTATCAGAGTTGGCTTCAGAGTGTGAAACTCCTTGACAGTAAACCGTTGTCAATATATTTTTTTGCTTTTTCATGCATTATGTAAACGTAAATTTAGTTTTTTTATCTGTATCATTATGTTATAAATTGTATTAATAATGTTCTAATCACAATGGGCTTTGGTTTGGGTTTTATATATATTTCCATCTTATGAAGTTGTTTATGATTAAAGAAAATAGCTTAAGAATTCACTATTTTTCAACTTCAAGAAGTTAGATGTGATATGTATGGTTTACCTGCTCTTTTTTTCTTATAAACCGCTGGATAACGAGTTTACGCATTCTATCTCTTTGCATAGATAGATATGTGACTTACTCCTAGCCACCTTTCATTCTCATCCTTTGTATGGGACGGGATCGTAATGGCATAGTACAGTTCTTCGCTATAATATAACTCACTACCGTTTACCAGCAGCTTAATACCTCCAAGAATTTGCGTACTAACTTACGTACTAATTTGCGTACTTTAATGATAATTTAAGATAAGTACTTGTAGTTTTTGTAACAAGCAAATGTAGATTCGCATTTATAATTATAGTACCTAGGGATTACTAACATTAAAAATCTTACTTTCTACTGTTTTCTTCTGAATAATGTCCGCTATTTTATAAAATACGTTCTAAGGATTAGAAAAACCTTGAACACTAACAGAAAATTCCTCGTGTACGTGAATACGTGCCTGTGTGTCTGCTACAAGGCCTTCTTAATTATCATCACTTGGAAACCCACTGTTAACGCGACTCGTGACTAATAGAACGTCTTTGACAAACACGACTATCTCTTACGACATTCAGTAGATAGAATATACATTTTGAAATACCTTTACGAATTTTTTTATACCTATAATTCAATTTATCTTATTTTTTTACGAGTACTGTATTTTTTGGCAAATTAAAGAAAATTTTTCGAGTTGTCCATTTTTTTTTTCTTTTTTTTTTCGTTGTTTGCTCGAAAATTTTCTAGCTTATGTCGTAATTTAACTTAGCTAAACTGATTGATGATTTTATTTTTTTTGATTTCTGTAAATGTTATCACACTTCTATGTTAAGATCCTTTAAGTCTTAACAATATTATTCTATCATCGTAAAACACTAGTTATATTCTTTTGAAACAGTTTTTGTTACGATGGCTCTAATGGACAAAGCATGTCGCATTGTCAAGTAAAAATTTTAGAGGGCATAATTAAATAAACGCGTTGTAGACCTTGTACTGAACAACCTCCTTTGGATCTTTCGCTTTAAAAGCATAAGAATATTAATTTCATCTTGAACCTTTATAATCAAGTTCAAGGGGCTATGACGTCATAAGTTGTTACAGCGAAGGTTGAGACGCTCTTGAAATATAAGCGAGAAACTCAGTTAATAATCCTTACATATTTAAAATTATTCAGTGGTTTATCACAACTGCTCGGTTCATGACGTCACCCATGTACTTGGACTCGACAGATGTAGACAAACATTTGGAAACATTTAAATTTAGTAACGGTCGCGTAATATGTAGCTGCTCTATGTTTTGTCTTCATTATCCACTTAACGCGGTCCCGAAGGACCCGGTGCATACAGCAATTACTCGCTATCTGCTGTCATTTATTATTTTTAAAGTCGTACAAATTAACGAGCTTGTAACCGTTGTCTCACTGCTTAAGTATTCACAATCGGTGAAAACAATAATTGTTCCAACAACTGTTTTTAAACGAGAAAGTGTCCAAATTAGATACGCGCGTAAAATTATCGCTGACCATTTCCGTCTAACAATGGCTTTTTGTCTGAGCGTTGTAAATGTAAGCGTCGTAACTCGCAATGAAACGTGTTAATTGTCGAGATCGGTTCTATGTGCGTAAATGTAATACTATTTTTCTCGTTACAGGTAAAGTGTGACGCAATTTAGCGCGGTCCAGTGCAGTGCTTCGACGAAAGTCCGGTTTGGCTCTTAATCGTCATGTTTACAAGGTGAATTAATCCCGTTACCGCAGAGTAATATATTACCCTCACGTCCACTCCCGCTATTTGGCATACTGTCATTCTCTTTTATTAATAGCCCTACTTTACTTATTAATACTCCTCATGTCGTCATATGACAGAAATTGCCTACGCCTTTAAAGGCATAATGAAGTCATATATCTTTTCGCGGTTATGTCGTATTATTTATGAGTAAAATACTCTCACGTATTAAATTAAGTTTGTTAAAATTGGAGCTAAATTTCGCTTTTGCCATTGAAAATAATGTGCCTATTATCGTAATTATAGGACCGCGTGTGGTACGTTCTTATTAATCATTTTAATCTCTTTTAATTATAAATAATTAACTGCTCCATAGATGGTCTTTAATGATGTCTAATTAATTACATCTTATATATAAAGGAGCAAAATGTATACGTCTGAATATATGTTACGAGAATTTTGTTAGTTTGTTTAGTGTCACACCAGATGGCACTGTTACCAATACACTGCATTTAATGAATTACAATAAATTTATCGGTTTCATAATACAATTAGCACCATCTGTAAACACCGAAAATCAATTTTGTATTGCTAAAATACTAGCAAGAAGTTGTGTGTGTATGTAGCTTACTTTTATAACAGCATCCGAGGATTTCTTTCATCATTTCCTCGGCCTGACAAAGCTATCCGAAATGGCGGAAGAATAAAGTATAGACACGCATAAGTGTATCAGTAATACGATTAACTGATTTTAATTTATATAAACTAATAATACTAAAAACAAACTTCGCTACATATTTCAAACCCATAGATCCTCTCTGGGGTTTTTGATTACCATCGACAATTCAAAAAATATGAACATACGCAAATCGGGAACAGAAATTTAAATTCATCATTCAAATATCTGCTATGATTGATATCATAGAACTCTTCGAATGTCAAACCGCTATTTTTCGACCATTTTCGCTACCCTTCGCTACTTACAACATTGTCGTATAGCAACATATTTTTATCGTTTTCTCATTTGTTATTGTACTTATAATTGTGGTGAAATAAATGTTTCTTCTTTTTGTTCTATGATAACAATTGCGTCACACGGGACTTTTATTTAAGGACTAGATCTTGCCCGCGGTTTCGTACGCGTTTGAGAAAAGAACAACATTAAAATGGTTGTCAATTCCATTCTATCATTGGTTGCCAGGCAACGCTTTATTTGTTACACTTCCTTTATTTGGCTGAAATATACATCTTAATGGATATTCTCACAGAACTGAGATATTTTTTCGCGTCGGATTGTATCCTATGGTTCTCGAGATCTTGTCTTGATCTCCAACCCAAAAATCATATCATAGCGATGCTCCGTTGCGCCGTGAAAGATGGACAACAAACACACTTCGCATTTATATCATGAGCATGAATATAAAAAACATGAATCTCAGATCAATACCACACGGCGACTTGTTCAATATGACTGCACGATTGCAAATAATATTATAGTTATTGCCCATTGTTGTGAATGGAACATAACATTTTATTCTCAGAAAGTAGTAAATTTCAATCGACTGCCA